>LTAE01000025.1:71544-147160 GCA_001647135.1 Pontederia paniculata
CCTCCTTGAGTTCTCTGGGCGACCGCTCTCCAACATTGTATCGACGGTTGTTCTGTTGGGGTCGCTCATTCATCAATCATCGGACGACCACCTCGTTTAAGTCTTTTCCTCCGGTCATCCGTTCCTCATCTCTGATCGATTGGTCTACCTCTGATCCCTCCATATATCATCGTTCAGCTCCATATGCTCTCCCTTCTAATACTGGTCGATCTCTTCATATCTTTGGTCGACCGTTCATACTTCTGCTCTCCATTGCATCTCCTCCCTCTAATAGTGGTCGACCGCTTTATATATATAGGACGCCCATTGCACACATGTAGTTCTTCTGATGTAATTACGTGTGCACTGGTCGTCCACTCCTTCAGCTTAAGTCGACCACTACTCTGAACTTGTATGTAACATGTTTCAGAAATCAGCTCAACAAGTTCATCAGTATATGTTGAGTTCATTTTACAAATTTGTGATCATTCAAAACATTCTCGGGATCCTAGATTCAACAACCACTTATTTTTAATCATAAAACAAGAACAAATTGTTCATTACTAATGGCAAGAACAATTATTTTGTTCTTTCATTTATTTGTTTGTCTTTTCTTAACTTATTTTATTAAATTATTTTGCATTCATAATTATATGGTTAATTATAATTAATTTTAGCATCTTCTAAATTTTGCACAAGTGTGATATTATAGATGAAAAATAAATATTAATGATTAAGTATTTAATTAAATTATTAGGTGATAATAAATTATTAAAAATAGAATGACGACAAATATTAACTAGTATTAGTTAATTACTATAATGTTATAATTATTTAATAGTTAATATTTTATTATAAATAAAATAAAGTATAAATACTTGTTAATTGTATAACTATTTTAGTGCTAATAATTTTTATCATTATTTAATTGAATATCAAGAAATATATTAATTGATTATAATTAATACTTTCTATAAATCTCTAATTATATTTAATAAAAATATATAATTAAATATTAAATTTATTTTTTCTCATTTCAATAAAACACTATCTATTTTTTTGTGCTTGCAATTATTTTAATCACTTTATCAAATCATTTTATATTTATAATTATATGATTAATTATAATTAATTAAGTTTTTAGCATCTTATAAATTTTGCATAAAAGTGCGATATTATAGATGGAAAATAAATAAATATTAATAGTTAAGTATTTAATTAATTATTAGGTAACAATATATTATTAAAAATATAATGGCAAAAACTATTAACTAGTGTTTGCAATTATTAGTTAATTACTATAATATTATAAGTATTTAGTAGTTAATATTTTATTATAATTAAAACAAAGACTAATTATTTGTTAATTTATATAATTAGAACTAGTGCCAATAGTTTTATCGTTATATAATTGAATAATTAAAATTATATTAATTAATTATTTCATATACATTTTAT
Source organism: Pontederia paniculata (assembly GCA_001647135.1). Lineage (NCBI taxonomy): Eukaryota > Viridiplantae > Streptophyta > Magnoliopsida > Commelinales > Pontederiaceae > Pontederia > Pontederia paniculata. The sequence continues at coordinate 72,982 of LTAE01000025.1, forward strand.
CTCAATTATATTTGATTGCAATACATTATTAATAAGCTAGTAATATAATTTATCACTTTATTAATAATCAATATAATATTGATTATTAGTAGGATGAGATATATATTGACAAAAAATATTACCAAACTTTTAAATTTTTTGTATTTTATAAAAAAAATAATATCATTTGTGATATAAACTTAATACATTCTGTCCAAACTTAATTTTCTATTTTGACCTTTTTGTTTATATAAATAATACATTATTAAAATTCGTTTTTAGAATATTTAATATCTTTCTTTAACAATTTAAATGTTAATTTTCGTTGTTAGACTTATCAAAATAATATAATGTGATTTACATACAATTTATATAATAACTTCTAAACTAATAATCTATTTGAATGATAATTTAAGTTACTGGTTAATAAATTTGACAAAGCCTAAGTACCTTGATAATATAATAGTTATTTTTCTTAGTTTTAAAGTAAAAAAAAACATTAGCTTCAAACATTAATTTAAAGATCAATTTCGTGCATATATTGGGTTGATAATTTATATTTATATTATATCCCATCTTCTTCTCTTAAAAAGTAAAAGTAAATTTATTTCCATTTTTTTTTTTTGCTTTTTGTAACATCCAAATTTAATATTTTTCCCTTTTCTTCCTTTTACCGTTAAAACCCTCGAATTCGGATAAACCTATAAAAAACCCCCCTCCCTTTCACTCGCTCTCGCAGTATCGATACCTCTCTTTTCCTCCCAACCCAATCCGCCCCTCCGGCGAACCGCAAATTACGAAATGCCCCTTCCGGGCCTCATCGCCGCCACCTCCGGTGATCTCCACCATCTCTCTCCTGGAGCTCACTTGGGATCTCATCGTCGCCCCACCACTCTCTCCGGTCGCCGGCCGGCCTCAGTATCTCTCCGTGTTTGCCCCTATCCGTTCCATTTCCGGCGCAGAAGCCTCGCCGGAACTCCTCGGAGGTCATCATTCGTGGTCTTACAGAGGCTCGGCGGAGATTCCCCCGGCAGCAGCGGCGGGGACGACGATTTCATTACTAGGGTTCTGAAGGAGAATCCCACTCAGGTTGAACCCAAATTTCTCGTCGGCGATCGTTTTGTTACACTGAGAGAGAAGGTAAGCCCGGGTAAAGATTCGAGCTTTAGGGCGATGGATTTGGTGAAGCGGCTTATGGGTGATTCACGGGGTGGGAAGGAAGGAGTTGAGGTTGGAAGCGATAAGGAAGGGGCGGTGAGCCCGGTGTATCTAAAGGACCTTTTAAGAGAATTCAGAGGTAAACTTTATGTTCCTGAGGAGGTGTTCAAGGAGAATTTATCGGAAGAAGAGGACTTTGAGAAGAACCTTAGGGAGCTTCCTGTGATGATCTATGAGGATTTCCAGAAGCACCTCGGGGCTGGAAAAATAAAGCTGTTGACCTCGAAGTCGAGTCCTGGTAGTTCAGAGATTGCTTATAGGGATTTTATTGTCGAATTGAAGGCAATTCCAGGTGACAAAACCATACAAAAAACACGATGGTAAGAATTTCAAATTCTATGCTCTTGCTTTTCAGATTGTCTCTCGTGTTGCTCATTGCCTTTCACTGGACTTCATATTGCAGGGCAATTAGATTGACTTCTAGCCAAACACAGGCTGCTTTACAAGAATACACAGGACCACAATATGAGATTGAGAAGCATACCACGGTCAGTTATGCTACTAACCATCTCCATAAGCTTTAGGAAAAAATGATGCTTGTAAAATATATTGGTCCTGAGGCATACCATAAAAAAGAACAATTTGCTATTGGGTCCTGTGTCATAAGTTTCTAAATGCAATGATATATGCACCATAAGCATTTGACAAGGTGGCATGTCTAAATATTCCGAGAAAAATATGATGTATAGTAATGTATCAAAAAGTAATATGTTACAGCTGCATGACTGTTGCAGAATCAAGTAATAGGACAGGAATCACATGAACTTATCTGCAATATAGGTCATTTTGTTCTTTTCTTCTATTCAACTGCATGACTTTTCTTGCTCTGTCATACTGGTGATTGTCATGCCTAATTATTATGGCACATTTATACAGGCTTATGTTGGAAAATTGCAAGAATACCCTCATCCTGTGGCTTCTTCTATATCAAGCAGAATGATGGTTGAACTTGGAATGGTAACAGCAGTAATAGCTGCAGCAGCTGCAGTCATTGCAGGTTTCATGGCATCTGCAGCTTTTGCTGTGACAAGTTTCTTGTATGCTGCCACTATATATGTTGCCTGGCCTCTTGCCAAACCATTTGTGAAACTAGCACTGGGTATAATTTCCGGTATTGCTGAGTATATATGGGATTATCTTCTTGATATATTCACTGAGGGGGGCTTCTTCTCAAAAATGTATGAGTTTTACACTTTTGGTGGTGTTTCTGCCAGCCTTGAAATGATGAAACCCATCATGCTGGTTCTTGTCACAATGGTTCTCCTTGTTCGATTTACTTTGTCAAGAAGGCCAAAAAATTTTAGGAAATGGGTAATTTCTTTCTATTTCATTTGATATACAGTTACAAGTTGTACATGAGTAAGGTTGATCATTCTAACCAATTGCCATATATTCCTATGCCTCCTTCAGGATATATGGCAAGGTATTGAATTTGGACAGTCAAAACCACAGGCTCGTGTTGATGTAAGTATATATGGTTTAGGGAATCTGTAAACTTGGCTTGTTCCAACTCCGTCAATATTACTTGCATATGCATTAATCTGGCCCCTGCTCTTTCTGTTCATAATCAGGGTTCTACCGGAGTCAAGTTTAATGATGTGGCAGGGATAGATGAAGCAGTAGAGGAACTCCAGGAGGTAGGTTACTATGTGCAGCCTTATAAATTGTGTTAATCACCATTTCATAAACGATAAGCTAATAGAAATGGGCTTATTTTTTGTAATTTGGCTTATTTTAATAGAGTTGGGTATGGGCACCTGGCCCCCATCCTTTACCTTCTCAAAAAAAATTGTGTAATTTGGATTTTTACTCTAGTCCATCATGTATTTTGGACTATGTATGACTTGATTTTTTATTCATGAGCTTGGTGAAGTTTAAGCCATGATGTCTTCACACTCTCGTGTTCTGTCATCAAGAAGAAGACAAAACGAATTTAAGTAGTTCGACAATTTCCCTACATGAGATCCTACAAACATTGGAGGAAAACCTGAAAGGTCCTTTTCTTATTCTTTGTCTGTGGCGTATAACAGCCACCTTTTGATCTCTTTGTTTCTTTTACAAGAGAACTAGAAACCCAAAATGATTTGTTTATAAGGAGGTATGATAGGCCTGCCTATCACATGCCAATAAAATATTTATTTCCTACATGTTTATCATTCTCAAAAGACATCCTATATACTTATGGTTCGTTGTATGACACTCTCTTTTCTCCTCCTAACCAGCCTTCTCCATTTATTTTTGAACTGGCAAATTTTACTTTTTGACATGACCGCATGCATTGTTTAATGAATAAATGCTTCTTCTGAAAGTTATGTGAATCAAGTTACCCTACTGCAACCTTTTATCAGATTTAGTATTTTTCCTTCACATCCAAGACCATGATTCATGGCTATTTCGCCATATTTATCATACATACCATCATTGTTACCCAAGAATGTGCAATGTATTTTATGATTTACCCTAAAGACATCATCACTTTTTTAGTAAATGCACATTCTTGTCAAATTACCTCTTCTGTAACTTTCAGTGGTACAGTATTGCAATCTGTATGATCTGCTTAGGATTTAGTCTTTATTGATCTGATTCTGTATGATATTATATATTCATACTTTATTAGTACCTCTTTCTCATAGTAGAGGTATTTCAAAAACAAATTGATGATGTTAACCAATTCAAAAGTGTCTTAAAGATGCCAAAAATGACACATTCATTAAGTCATCTTATCATTGTTCTTTTAACATGATTTTTCATTGGTTCTTCTATCTTGGTCCAAGATAGTAGCTTACTGCAAATGAACATAAAAAAGTGTCATGCTTAATTTCTGCTGGATATATACTCCAACCTTTTCATATGAAAAACATCTAGCTAATATAAGAGGGTCACTAGCTTATTAATATGATATTTAATCCTTCTGACTTTTTATTATACCAATTAGCTGGTGAGATATCTGAAGAATCCAGAACTCTTTGATAAGATGGGAATTAAGCCTCCACATGGTGTCCTATTAGAAGGTCCTCCTGGCTGTGGTAAGGTCTGTTGGTGTGAATTTTTCAGTTTACATTTTCTTTTCTTTCTTTTCACCAATAATCCTTGCTTCTTGAAACTTTATTTATTCCTTTAATTCATGTACATTCTAGACCCTAGTTGCTAAGGCTATAGCTGGTGAAGCTGCCGTACCATTTTATCAAATGGCTGGTTCTGAGTTTGTTGAAGTTCTGGTTGGCGTTGGTTCTGCTCGAATAAGAGACCTTTTCAAAAGAGCCAAGGTATTAGCTTCACAAGTTCTCTGCTATCTTCTATAAGATCGAACAGAAATGATCATCTTCACACATCATTTGTGTGAACTGCTCTGTTTCTTGGTCGTTGTTTCTCCATGGGCAACCTTTGATGTCAAACTTCTCCGGAGAGGTTGGAAATATCAATATTCAGAAGAATCACATTCAAATTTTTATTTTATTTTCCAACCCTCTTCTGTATGCTCTGGAAGAAGATGAGCCTTGATGCAACAGTTTGCTTCTTTTGTGATCATGAAATCGTAAGCTCAATGTATGGGAATAAGCTCTTTATTAAACCAGACGGAAGACGGCACATACGTCCCTATCCTTCCACACCCTCCGTGGCTCTATACATGGGGTGCCTAGCCATGGATATTCCGGATAGTCAGAATATCTTGTCAAATTGTTTAATTTTTTTCCCTTGCATGTTTTATTATGCTATTTCTTCTTTGTTTTTTCAATGCATTAACATGACATTCTTGCATCTTCTATCTCCAATAGGATATTACATATTTGTTATTCTTTCAATTTGTTTTATTAGGAATATCCTTTCAATTGCTATCATAAGTCTTGAATTCTTTTATACTTTTTTTATAAAAGTTCCAAATATTGATATTATGTGAGAGATGGAAGATTTTTCTAACTAAATGTTATTGCAGGTGAACAAGCCATCAGTTGTGTTTATTGATGAGATTGATGCATTGGCTACAAGGTAAGGTTATCGGAGCAATTAAATAACCATTCATGCAGGCTTCACAAGCATGTTAAGAATCAAAATTTAATTATCATCACAGTCTATCAAAACATGCTGCTTTGGATGCATCTTGGAAACTTATAAAATCAGGCTGCCATAAATTCAATTGCATTTACAATTCCGTCAACGGAAATCTGAAACTGTTACAGCTATTTATGTATTCAGGACAGCATACTTCTTGTGCTTATACAAAACTGTGCAGGGTTATTTGAAATAGTTCTATATAATGGGTGCACATATGAAATAATACTTTTCTGCTTTGTTCTCATCAGGCGCCAAGGAATTTTCAGTGAATCAACCAATTACCTTTACAATGCAGCTACTCAGGAGAGGGAAACTACACTCAACCAGCTCTTGATAGAGCTAGATGGTTTTGACACTGGAAAGGGAGTTATATTTTTGGGTGCCACAAATCGTATGGATTTATTGGATCCTGCACTTCTTCGACCCGGTCGCTTTGATCGTAAGGTTTGTTTCTAGGCTTATTGTTTGACGTCAATCAATATGATAACTGAGATTATGCTACTCTAGCCTTTTTGCAATCCATGGTTTTGTATCTATGGCAACCAAGTAATAAATTATTTTATTAAAATTGGTGAACCATTCTTGTTAGTTACATCCTTCAGTTCTGGAATATGCATCTAACAGTTTGAATTGTTTGCCTTCTGTTGACAGTGCTCTTCTGCATATTAGCTAACTGTGATTTTATTCTTTTCCAGATCAGAATACGCCCTCCTGGAGCTAAAGGGCGATTAGACATCTTGAAGGTTCATGCTCGTAAAGTTAAAATGTCATCAACCGTGGATCTATCCACTTATGCTCAAAATCTACCTGGTAGCCATGTTTCTTGTTATTTTCCAATTTCTTGCCTCAAAAGATTCGGTGGAACATGCACATGAAATTTACTTGTTATTAATTGTGAACTTGAAATTGGAATTTGTGTTGTAGTTTCTCCTTTCTTTCCTTTATATTTGAATTCTGATTCGACTTGGTTGATAGGAAATATTATTTCGATTTTATTGAGTTGAAGTTGGGGTCTAAAATAAGCATGTCCTTCAGGATGGTCGGGAGCTAAGCTGGCTCAGCTTGTGCAAGAGTCTGCTTTGGTTGCAGTCAGAAATGGTCATGAGTCAATTCTTCAGTCTGACATGGACGATGCAGTTGATCGTCTAACAGTTGGGCCTAAGCGCTTGGGAATAGAGCTAGGAAATCAAGGGCAATGTCGGAGGGCTGTGACTGAAGTTGGACTTGCAATAACATCCCATCTGTTGCGACGTCATGAGAATGCAAAAGTTGAATTCTGTGAACGTATTTCAATTATTCCCCGTGGCCAGGTTATTTCACTTGAGCGTTTTTTTTTTCATCTTTCATTATTAAAATAGGTCCAGGTTTATTCATGCTGTATTTACTTGATGTAATTTTCTCATTTAAATCACATAAGCGAGTATCATTTGTTTTTCATTTCAAAACATGCAGACGCTCTCTCAAATTGTATTTCATCATCTTGATGAAGAGTCTTACATGTTTGAAAGGCGACCGCAGCTACTCCATCGCCTTCAGGTATGATAGGAAGAAATGATGCGTTGTTCCAGATCTTTATCTTTCATCATCTATTCGAAGATCTTGGTCTTATCGTTTGTTTATAGGTATTATTAGGAGGAAGAGCCGCTGAAGAAGTTATATTTGGACGAGATACATCTAAAGCATCTTTGAAGTATCTTGAAGATGCCACGTGCCTTGCTCGTAAAATTCTAACCATGTAAGCATTTCGTCTCGTGATACCTGAGTTTACTGTCTAATGTTTATTAAAATATTAGATTCATATTTCAACAGTTGGAACTTGGAGAACCCTATGACTTTACATGGGGAACCCTTTCCTTGGAGAAAGAAGCCTAGCTTTGTAGGCCCAAGATTGGATTTTGAAGGATCACTTTATGATGACTATGGCCTCACTGATCCTCCAATCAATTTTGATTTGGATGATCAAGTTGCTCGTAGAACTGAAGAATTGATGCATGATATGTATGGGAGAACAGTTTCCCTGTTGAAAAAGCATTCTACGGCACTTTTAAAGACCGTTAAGGTATTTAAATTTGGGATTCCTCATTTTGGATCTTTTCATTATTCTCCCTTTTACTGTCTCGTTTTTAATTACTGTTACATATTATGATCTGCTTGCTGTCTCTGCAGATTCTTATTGATAATAAGGAAATCAGCGGAAACCAAATTGAATTCATACTGAATACTTACCCTGCAGATACTCCTTTGAGTCTTCTTTTAGAGGAGAGAGATCCTGGAAGTCTGCCATTCTTTGAGATGTCGGATGAGAATGCATTGCCCAGCCTCGTCCCGGTTAGCAAAGCAGCAGCCTCCTAGTGGCATTGGTGGGGTATTTAACCAGGGTAATGCGAAGCATGTTAACGATTCAAGACCTGAGCTCTATGTCAATGGCTGTGTCAAAAGCTAATTCATCTCCCTTTGAACCAAGAAGGTAACATTGCGATTGATTGCTAATGACCGCGCAGCAAAATAGTGTGTATCAGGTGTAAAATGGTCTTTTCGATTTCCCAAATGTACATCTCATCAAGGCACTCGGACCATTAGCTGGTGGTCAATTTTTGTAGCCTCCTCTGTTAGGCATAAAAGAGAAAGTTCATCACTTGCCGGTTTTTAAAAATTTCAATTGTATTGTACATCTGTAGCATTCTTTTACCTGGAAACGTATGTGTCGTTGTTATTCTTCCAATCTAAAACAGAAGAATCTATTGAAAGTGTGGTGCTATGGGATAATCATATTAGCTTCCATTATTGTTTCTGAATTGCCAAGAACAACTTGTGAGGACATTGAAGGTGATGTTCCATTGAAGGTGCAGGACATTAAAGATTAATATCTCGCAACGCTAAACAGCTGCAATTTTATTATCCCAGTTCGTTGCACTTGGATCAGGACTCGCTCGGAGCTCTTGGTATCTAAAGCTACTAACACCGTACTCGATCGGACTAATTTAGAGTCAATATTAAAAGGAGAATGATATTCTCTAAACTTAGTCGACAATGTGCAACTTTGACAATGTGGTCTGATCGTGGCGTTAACAGCTTTGTCTGAATCCTACCTCTCGTTAACGTAGGCCGTAATGTATTGAAACAAACAACATTAAATGTATCGTGTCGTATGATAACAGAATACAAGTTTGAACTTGTGCTGCTTGCAATAATGGACGTATATATCACGTTCCTCCTCCTCCATGATCCAAGGACAAGAGACAAGATTCTTAATTGCAGTAGGAGGACCCATTTGTTTTAGGCCTTCCGTGATCGTGCACAAGAAACCGTACAAAGTTACTCCTAATACAACTACACCAAGAAAAAACAACTTGCTCTATCTACTCGTCAGATGCAAATGATGAAGGAGAATTACTTGCAGAGTAGAATTGTAAGTTTGAAAAATAAAAATTATCACCATTCTGCAGAGAAATTAAACCATCATCAGATCAGATCAAAGTGAAAGACTCCCTTGATTTTTCCTTTGCAAAATTTTCTATGCCATGTTCTTCAGCAGGACAGGAGGAGATGCATATCTGAACGCCAGCAGACATTTGACCGAGCAGCATCCGTACTGTACCCTTATCTAGTTCTCTTCAATGCAGCATGTTTTGAGTTATAATCTTTTATGATAAAGGAAGGTTCATATATTATAAAGAAAAAGGTTTATTAATATTTGAAAACTTTTATCTCTCTCAGGGAAATAAAAGTTTCAAACTTTGAAAAGTTGATTCATAGAGTATTATCTTATTACTATTATCATCTCACAGTGGTAAAGATGTGCTTGACTACAGGAGACATTAAGCATGGTTTCTAAGTGTTATAGTAGAGAAACAGAATCCAAAAACTCAAATTCTGAGCTCTTTCAATTTGCTGATAGCATATGATCTGGTATTAGAACCCCAAGATCCTGCATTAAACTAGGCAGAATTCACTGACTATTTTTTTTTTTGTGATGGGTATACTCCATCGGTGTCCAGAGTTATTAGCACCCGACTAATCCGGTATTCGGACGGGTGACGACGAAGGAAAATCCTGACCAAAGTGGCGACTCTGGAGCTCGAACTCGGGGCTATTAGCTCCTTCATCTCTCAATTTAGGACACAAAATTGCTAAATGTCAATCAATCTTAATTAGAATCCACTTACTATTTGTCCATAACTAAACCAAACCTTGGAGTGGATCCACAGCATTTCTTCCGGATTTATGCATGTTTTGACAGTTGCTCGGTTGGGGTAGCATGTGACCGAGCTAGCATTCTTACTTCAGCCAGACTTTCATGGATATCTGTGGTGCCAAACATGGCATTATCAGGGCCCAGAATTGAAGTGAATTATTTGTTTTAATTCAGTGTTCAGAGAATAAAATATTATAAATATTCTTTTTTTTTCTCCTCAACTGTGTTTTTTTGAGCTGAAACTTAAGCACTAGTTTTGTTCTTCCAACTCCTTGTGGAGTGAATTATTTTTTCCTTGTACCTCGCATAGCATCCACAGGTTCACTTCCAAACAAATGCTGCCGAAACAGAGACTACTATCCCAGTTCCCCATGCACTGGTGTCTGTGCCCAGTCTTAGCCACACCACCACCTTTTATTCAGACCTCTTCTAGGAATCTCATGGACTACCATTCAACAATTCCAACTACTACATTATTTTATCTTATTTTCAAATTATATTTAATAAAAATTATCTCAAAATTTAATATTAATTCTGAAATTATTAATTAAATTGAAATATTATTTTTTTAATTAATTAGATGCTAATAATCACTATGAAGCATCAAAGACTAGTACCTTCTTTACCACATGACACCCTCTTTTCCCTTCTTCATTAACCCCTCATTCATTACAGCTTCATAAGCTACTCAAAATTATTGTTTGTTCTAAACACATCCTTTGGCATAGACTTATTCTGCTAAAGAGAGAATAGAAGTTGAAAACTATTTTAATCCTTTGGCATAGTATTAAATCAGGATTAACATTGGAAAAATAAAAGTAATTGATTGATCATATTCTGTTATCTTTTTTTATCATAGATCTCCCAGTACACTTGTTCTGTCCTCCCATGTTCTTCCTTTTATTCTCTAATAATCCTACTTGTGTTCCGGCAACAGATGCCAAGGAATCATTAATGGATCAGATCACAGCTTACAAACTAAAATAATTACCATTGTCTGCACTCTAATAGAACAAACAAAGAATTTTTATTAGAAATTGTCTGACTCCCCCCTCCCAATTCATCAACCATAAACCAAAAAAGCAAAAAAAAAAAAAAAAAAAAAAAAAAAACAAAAGAAACTTTACATGCACCACAACGACAATTATAATAAACAGCAAGCAATAAGAAAGCATGAAAGTGATCAACAGTAAAAACATGCACGAATTAACCATTTTTTCCCTTCATTGCACTTAACACAAAAACACAAAGATAACAGTAAAAAAAGTGACACATTGATGGAAAAATAAAGTAAAATAAAAAGTAAAAAAGATTGATTCAGACTTCTCTCTCTCTCTCTCTCCTCTCTTTCTCTCTCTCCATTATACTCTCTCTCTCTTCTTCAGTCACCTCTTTGCCACCGCCACCACCATTAAAGCTGCTTCTCTAATATAACGGTGACGTTAAATAACCATAACGGTACCGCAACCGCCACCGGCGGTGCGCCACCGTTATGTGAACAATGAAGCGCTCAGCAGCCCCGCGGCATGAACGCCACCCGCGACGTCTCGCCGTCGAACACCACCCGGAAGCCCTGCTGCTGTATGTTCCCGATGATGGAGACGCCGCTGTCCGTGCCGGCGAAGGCGAAGCAGAACGTGCCCTTGGTGTCCACCGGGATCAGGTAGTTCTCCGCCGGCAGCGGCACCGACGCCCCGCCGGCGAGGTGCATCACCACCGTCGGGACCTTGACCTCCTTCCTCCCGGAGAGGTCGTAGCACGTGTCGAACAGCGAGAACCCGCCCGTCGCCGCCTTGAGCCCCGCCGCGCCGGTCTTGAACGCGTCGCGCAGCGCCTCGTACGCCGGTCGGGTCAGCCGCGTCACCGACGTTCCTGAGTCCACGATGACCCCTCCTTTCCCCGTCGTCGGATCCAGCCGGAGGTCCGACGCCGAGACCCCGGAGACGCGCGTCCCGCCCACGCTCAGTGCCGTGAGTTCCACGTAGTAGAAGGTCTCCACCTTGGGGTTCCGGACCATGGGGGTGTACGCCACCGCGCTGGATCTCGGCACGGCCGTGTCGCCGAACACCACGGAGGACGACCGGTTCGGCGCGCCGGCAGAGGTGCGGTCGACGAGGCAGTACGAGAACCGGCGTCCGAACCGCCTCGCAGCCTGCGACGGGAACGAGAGGCTGCCCCTGCCGAGGCCGAGGAGCCCCGCGGCCGCCACGAAGAGGCCCTCGTTGTCGTGGCCGCAGCCCAGAGCCACACGAGGCACCCGGGCGCCCCGCCGGAAGCTAAGCGTCTCTGTCGAGAGCTCGCCGGTGGTGACCGACCCGTCGCCGTAGGAGACCTGGTAGAGGCAGTTCCCCCGGCGGGTGTCGCAGCCGGCGACGTCCAGCCGGTGGCAGAGCGGGGCGCCGCAGGGGACGGCCGCGTAGGAGTGGGAACCGCGGGGGTCGAAGATGGGGTCGGACTGGGTGTAGCAGCGGCGACAGGGGGCGCACTGGAGCCACACGATGTCACTGCCGGTGTCGAGCACCATGTAAGCGGGCTTCGGCGGCGTGCCGATTCCGAGCCGGGCGAAGTACTCGCCGCTGCCCTGAGCGAGGCCGGAAACCACTGAGCTACTGAAGCCCCGCCTGGACGCCGTGACGTTCGCCGTCGGAGGCGAAGGTGGGGTCCCGGTCGAGGCGGCGTCGAGGACCTGGTGGAGCGTCACGACGCGGGCGGCGTCGCGGTCGAGGCGTAGGCGGAGGACGCGCTCCGGGGTGGAGGTGGCGGCGAGGAGGGAGTCACGATGTGAGAGGTGGAGGTGGACGGAGGNAGTACTTATTGAAACATACTTCATAATTTAAATATCCACTATTTTGCTGAGTTATTACTTTTTATTTTATTAACTCAGTTATTATTATTATTATTATTATTATTATTATTATTATTATTATTATTATTATTATTATTATTATTATTATTATTATTATTATTATTATACTGTGCAATTAGTTATACATGAAGTACTTATTGAAACATACTTCATAATTTAAATATCCACTATTTTGCTGAGTTATTACTTTTTATTTTATTAACTCAGTTATTATTATTATTATTATTATTATTATTATTATTATTATTATTATTATTATTATTATTATTATTATTATTATTATTATTATTATTATACTGTGCAATTAGTTATACATGAAGTACTTATTGAAACATACTTCATAATTTAAATATCCACTATTTTGCTGAGTTATTACTTTTTATTTTATTAACTCAGTTATTATTATTATTATTATTATTATTATTATTATTATTATTATTATTATTATTATTATTATTATTATTATTATTATTATTATTATTATACTGTGCAATTAGTTATACATGAAGTACTTATTGAAACATACTTCATAATTTAAATATCCACTATTTTGCTGAGTTATTACTTTTTATTTTATTAACTCAGATATTGAATATCCATTAAATAATTGGCTTTTTTAGGCTTTTTATTTTTTCATTAAGGGGTCGTTTATTCAAGAGTTATTCGAAACATTATTTGCTCTGCACAAGTTTAAAATATATTTTTAAAAAATTAAAGAAATAACTATATAAGTCCACAATTACTCTTTTATTTTATCCATATGAAATCGATTTGACATTTTATATTGTGCTCTTACCATAAATGTCATAAAATGCTATAAATAATTATTTGCGTGTTTCTAGATTTCGCCAGTTCATTAGGTAAGCTAAAAACATTTTTTTCTACCGACAAATTTTTAATTAACTTAAAATTATCTAGTTACATCAAATTATTCTATATATTTATTTTAATTTATAAATAATTTAAATTATCTAATAATGTAAATTATCTATAAAGTGTCATTCCACATTACTCATGTATATCTTTTCACATTATCACTTAAGTGTTAATATTATCTATATTTAATTTCATATTCGACTTCCTAATTTTTTTTCATAAATAAAATATAACACAATAAAATATATCATATAATAATAACTCATAAATAACAACAATTATAATTGTTAATAATAATTATAAATCTTATTTTATTTTGAAGAGTATTAATTACTTAATATATTAATACTGTCAATCTATGATTTAAGTTTATAATTTTCACTTTAATAATATAAATGTTTTAACTAATAATATTTATAAAGGATATTTTGATAAATGATGTATGTTACTTAATAATCTTCTTTATAAGTAAACATAATTTAAATTATCAATTGGATTATCTATATATATAGTAAATAATGTGATTCACATTAGGAATAATTTAATAAGTGCTATTAGGCAACATAAATTATTAATGTAGTAAATGTCTTCCTAGGGGTTACCCAAAATTATCACATCTACTGGTCGTCATCCACCGTTCCTAACCTCCCACCAAATATCGGCTATAATTCTATATTTTTTTTCACTTATGGATGGGTGTAAATATAACTTTTTTTCATAAAATATTACATTTATATCGTGGATTGGAGATAATCGTGAATTTACTTTATTGAATGTGATTACTGTCTCATCTAATCAATATGTTTTTTTCACAAAAAGAGTGTTAGATCTAATACAACAACAATAACAACAAAGTCTTATCCCATTAGGTGGGGTAAGCTATATGGATCATAGACGTCATGTCATTGCGCTCTATCAATAGTTAAATTTTTAGATATAAATGTTAGATCTAATATAAAAAATAATTTAAAATAAACTAGTGGTTGGTTCAGCATAACGATTCTACTCAGCTCATTAATTTGGTAACCATATTTTTCTCTAATACATTATATTTAACGGTCGGATAAATTCGATGATCATATATCAATTCATTGTTTTTTTATTAGATAACATGAAAAGTTTGCATCAGTTGTAAGCCAAAATGCTTTAGGCTTCATTAATCATTTATTAGCCTTTTTGGATGCTTAATTCTCCTGCCTAAAATTTTATTAGACTTCAAGGATATTTTAATATTTAATTATCAATAGGAACACTTTTAAAATGATATTTATCTAGACTAGTAGTCCGAATTCAAATTTTGAAAGTGTCATCTTAATTAAAATTTATCTTCGTCGCATTCGTCTGAACATTAAACTAATCGGATACTAATAATCCTAAACATCGATAGATCTTAACTTTCACTGAAAAAACCATACATATATCTTCTATTTTCTTCTTGGAATCTCTTTAATGACAGCACCAATTTAACAGCCAAGTCAAGAGCTTAAATAGGAGGTCTTAATAGATGAAAGATATCGGTATAAGTATTCCATGCTTTCATTCTTGACAAAACAAGTTTTAGCTCTCTTTGAACTAAGGACGAATATTTTAGTTGATCTTTAATGCTTTGCATGAGACGGTCTTCTACTTCTTATAGTACTCTCCAAATTAGGGATGTGAGCCATTAATGCGAAGGAATTATGGAAATATGTGACAACATTTATTTGGGGGTAGAACAAACACACTTGCAAATTTAATTAGTGATATGTTGGACCCATACCACAAAATTAGTTGCAAACGGCAAAAGCATACATAGTTTAAATGCGCGCAGGATCTAATAAAAGCGTGCTGATAGAAACGTTGTGGGATCTGTTGCGGAGGCCACAACTGCTTCCATGTGCGGAATCGTAAACGGAACGTAGACATGTTAGACATTATATAATTGGATTTGAGTGACCAAGGGGAGTCGGAGAAAATGACATTATATAATGAGGTTGGAGAGTCTACTTAATATTTTTACTAAGTAAATTATTTAGCGATAATCTAGTTCATCAGATTCGTTTTTAATGATTCAAGATTAAATTTTTAAAATATATTTTAAATTTTTAAATTTAATTTTGAACCGTCAAAAACGAATTTAACGAGTTGAATCACCGCTAGCAAAAGTGCTAAGTAGACTCTCTTTTTTCTTATATAATTCATTTAAGCAGATCTTGAATTCATATAGAAATTTATATGAATGCAGAAAATCTTTGTTGAAGCTTCATCTATCATAGTTAGGTACGTTTTGTGAGACGATATTAAATGAGTCAGAATTATATAGGTCTAATTTAAGCTCTTTAGTGTTGCACGAGTCGAACGATGGTACTTATTCGAATAGTGACAATATAAAAAAATATATAATTAAGTTTAATATATTTATTAAGCATCAAACATTTTGTAAGAATATTGAGCACATTTTACCTTTTAATGAACAATCAATAATAAATTTCATAAATCATAATTTTTTTATCATACTATATAATTTTTTATTAGTTAAAATAATGTGCTTAATATTCATACTAAGCATTAAATCTATATAATTTTATCAACGAGCATTTGATTAATTGGAATAACCTGAATTTTAATACTCTATATATATTACATATTATTTTGGGTTATTTTCGTATATTTTTTCTCGAACTATCGTAAAAAAAATAGATCTAATGTATAAAATCAGACAAAAATATATCTAAATTTTTTCTTCGATTGAACATAATTCAATCATCTGACATTAAATTTATTTAAATTATTTTAATTTATTAAATTATTATTTTATCCCCTTAATTAAAAAATTTACTCACTCTCGCATCTATCTGTCTCCTGGCTCCCTCTTTCACTCTCCTCTCTCACATGTTCTCTTCTCTCTTTCTTTCTTCTCTCGCCCGATCTCATTTCTCTCTCATGCTCTCTCACTCTGGCATGCAAGCTCGTTGATGTGCAGGCCTTGCTCTCCTGCGTTCGCAGGCGAGTAGGGGCGCTCGTTTGTGACCATGGGTGCCGGAGTGAGAGAGTAGAGAGAAGAGAGAACAAAGTGAGAGCGGGAGAAAAGAAAATGTACGAGAGAGGAGAGTGAAAGAGAACGGAGAGAGAAGGCGAGAAAGTGAATATTTTTTTTAATTATGGAACTTAAATTGTAATTTAATAAATTAAAATAACTTGAAATAAATTTAATATCGAATGATTATATTAAATTGTCCAATTGAAAAAAAGTTAAGGCATATTTCTATCTAATTTTATATATTACAGTTATATGTAAATTTTTGCCATCTTCCTTAATCATAAATAATTATAGATGTAAGAGGAATATAGAGATTTAAATTTTTTGCCATCTTCACCTCCATGTATATATTGCGTAAGAGGAATATAGAGATTTAAAATTTTTAACATTAACTCCTAAACAAATTAAATTAAACAATGAGTATTAAGCTTAATTATATAAGACTATATGTAAAACAAAAGATTTATGAAATAGCTCTCCGAGAATATTGCGATATTTAAAAGCATAAATTCCCAATCATCTATTATCATTTCTTTTAGAAATTCACTATCAAAATATTCTGATGTGCCTGCAGTTTGCTTCAGAAGAAGAATTCGGGAAATAATTTGGAAATGTTACTGTAGACTGTTCCTGTAGAAGCCCAGTTCGCCGCAGCCCACTTCAGCACACGCGTCGAGGACAAGCCTCGTCGTCTCCGCCACTAAAAATATAAAAACCGAGCCTCTATTTTTCTCTCTCCAGATGTTTGATGAGCTGCTTCTGTGTGCAGGTTAGGGTTCCGATCGATTCTCTGCCGTGGCCGACGCTCCCGGAGAAGAAGGGTTGAAAGTTACGCCGGAGTTTCTTGGATGCGCCTCCGGAAAAGAAGGCTCAGAAGGTGTCGACGACGAACTGACGTTGTTGCAGAAGCCAAGGTTGCTGGAAAGGTGTCGGACGTCGGGTGCACGGATCTCCGAAGTTCTCCGTTTCGGATCGCTTCCGATGATGATACCTCCAGAAGAACCTGTTGAACAAGAACTCAAGCGGACTAAAGAAGATAAAGAAGAAGTAGATTGGCTCGACAAAGATAAGTGTTCCTTTCTTATTCCTCCGTTTCCGNTGATACCTCCAGAAGAACCTGTTGAACAAGAACTCAAGCGGACTAAAGAAGATAAAGAAGAAGTAGATTGGCTCGACAAAGATAAGTGTTCCTTTCTTATTCCTCCGTTTCCGAGCTTAAGTCTCTTTTTTGATATCCCCTTTTCTCCTCCCTCTCGCCTTCTATTTATACTCCCTTACAAAAAAAACATTTTCTTTCTCATTTATTACAAAATAAAATCTTCAAAATGTTTCGGCCTCTTCCTCTCTCTCTTGCTCTCTTTCTTCGCTCTATTTTCCTGATCAATGTTTTCCGACTGCTCACTGTTTCCTGATAACTCCTCTGTAATTTCTGCTGTGATTTCTGATGTTGCTTCTTCTTCTGCTTGGCCATTCTTCTCTGCTACTGCTTCTTCTTCTGCTTCTACTTTTGCTTCTGTTGTTCTTGCTTCTGTTTCCGCTTCTGCTTTTGTTTCTGCTTCTATTTTTGTTCTGATATTTTCTTCAGTTTCCGTTTCTTCTGCTTCTACTCTGACTTCCTCTTCCTCTTCTGCTTCTTTTTCTTGTTCAGACATAACAATTCCCTCCCCCATAGGAATACTAACATCGTCCTCGATGTTAATATTAGGAAAAACTTTTCGAAAAACTTCCAAATCTTCCCAGGAAGAGTCTTCTAAACATCTTGAGGACCACTGGACCAAGATTTGGGATATAAAACGACCTTGTCGTTTAATCCTCCGAGTCGCAATGATTGCTACCGGAGTAACCATAGGACCTTTCTCACTTGTGAGTGCAGGAAGTGGATTAGGCATAGGAAACTCACCATAAACTTTTTTGAGTTTAGAAACGTGAAACACAGGGTGAATCTTAGACTCAGGTGGTAGTAGTAACTTGTATGCTACCGCTCCAATTCGCTGTTGAATTGGAAAAGGCCCATAAAATTTAGGAGACAATTTATGAGAACCCCTTTGAGCTAAAGATTCATGTTTATAAGGTTGTAGCTTAAAGAAACCAAGTCTCCAACTACAAATTCCCTATCATAACGATTAGAATCTGCCAGCATCTTCATACGATGTTGAGCTCCAAGTAAATTGGCTTTAAGAGTCCTCAGTATATCATCCCTGTCTAGGAGTTCCGCATCTACAGCCTCAACCTAATTTAAAAATTGGATCTCGATCAGAGACAATAGTTCTTGAAAACCCATGTAACTTGACCACCATTTCAATAAAGAGTCTGTCCACTTTCTCAGTTGTGTAGTGAGTAGGAAGAGTACCAAAATGACAATCGATAGGCGATCCACCACTACTAAAATAACCGTAGTACCCTGAACAGGAGGTAAAGCAGAAATGAAATCCATGGAAATATCCTCCCATATTCTATCAAGAATAGGAAGTGGTTGTAGTAAACCCGCAATAGGAGTAGTACAATATTTGATCTGTTGACAAACTTTGCATTCTCTTACAAATTTTTTCACAGTCGTCTTTAGACCTTTCCAAAAGAATTCTATACTGATTCTTTTATATGTCTTGAGAATGCCCAGGTGACCTCCTATAGGAGATTCATGGAATTTCCGCAACACCATAGGAATAATAAGAGATGTAGGCAATAGAAATATTCTATTATTTTTGTATAACATCTCCCCTCGGCAAGTTAATCCCAACTGAGTTGCCTCTCCCAGCTCAACCTTCTTGTATAGATCACTGAGCTCAACATTACTAACATACTCGGCCTTTATCTGATCCACCAAATTGAAAATTGGCATTGAGAACCCACAAAATGTATAAGCTGAAATCTCCTGTCGGGAAAATGCATCAGCTATACGATTTTCAACTCCTGGCTTGTAAACAATTGAGTAGTCATACCCCATGAGCTTAGCCAAGTATTGTTGTTGTTCTGGCGTTTGAATAATTTGGGCTAGAATTTCCTTAAGACTTCGATGGTCTGTTTTGATTAAGAAATGTCTTCCCAGTAAATATTGCCTCCACTTTCTCACGGCCTGTACAATAGCAAACATTTCTCGAACATATACTGATAACTTCTGCATAGAAATGGACAATTTCTTGCTGAAATAGCATATAGGATGATTTTCATGTAACAGTACTGCTCCAATGTCTGTCCCTGAAGCATATGCCTCTACCACAAATTCTTTTGAGAAGTCTGGCAACTGTAATATAGGAGTGCTAATCAATGCCATATTGAAAGTCTCAAAGGATTTAGTAGCTGACTCATTCCATTTGAATGCATCTTTTCTTAAAAGATCAGTTAAAGGACTAGCAATCATAGCATATCCTTTAACAAACCTTCGGTAATAACTTGTCAAACCCAAAAATGCTCTTAATTGTTTGATGGTTGTAGGAATAGGCCAATCGTTCACAGCCCCACTTTTCTGTTTATCTGGTTCCACACCTTGGACCGACACCACATGCCCCAAATATTCAATCTTAGGTTTGGCAAAATAACACTTGCTTCTTTTAACATAAAATTGCTGATCTTGCAAATATTGTAAACTAATAGTCAAATGTTGCTTGTGTGATTCCAAATCTTTACTGTATACCAATATATCATAAAAAAAACAATGATAAACTTCCTTAAGTAAGGACTGAACAATCTGTTCATGATTGCTTGGAAAGTTGAGGGAGCATTAGTCAATCCAAATGGCATGACTAAGAACTCATAATGCCCCTCATGTGTTCTAAAAGCTGTCTTCAAAATATCTTCCGGACTCATCCTGATTTGATGATATCCGGCTCTCAAGTCCAATTTAGAGAAGTAGGAGACTCCTTGTAATTCATCCAGTAACTCATCAATAGTAGGAATAGGGAATTTGTCTTTGATTGTGATCTGATTTAATGCACGGTAATCCACAAAAAACCTCCAAGTCCTGTCCTTTTTCTTCACCAATAACACAGGAGAAGAGAAAGGGCTTGAACTATGTTGAATTACTCCTTGTTCCAACTTCTCCTTCACTAATTTTTCAATTTCATTCTTTTGGTAATGTGGGTACCTATATGGTCGCACATTCATAGGTTTACTATCTGCTGGCAGATGTATGTGATGTTGTACATCTCTCATGGGTGGTAGAGCACTCGGAGTTGCAAATACGATTTCAAATTGATCTAATACTTGATCAATTTTAACTTGCTATGAATTGTCTGATAAACTGGTGTCTTCAATTTTGGCAATTAACTGAAACCATGTCATAATATCATCCCTTTTAATCATCTTCCTGAGTTGGTGATGTGTTACTGCCTGAGGTGAATTATTATGATTCCCTTGTAAGTGCACTTTCCTTTGATTCCACTCAAAACTGAAAGACAACTCACTGTAATCCATAGTCACTAGTCCCAATTTCTGTAATCACTGAACCCCTAACACCACTTCAGAACCTTCAATAGGTAATACATAGAAATCTTCATGAAAAGAAATTCCTTGGATAGAGAACAGTAGATTAGAACAAACTCCTTCACATCTTAACTTGTCACAGTTTCCAATCATAACATTGAAGTATGCAGACGGATTTATGACCAGTCCCAACCTTTTGACTGCCCGTTCTTGAATGAAATTGTGAGTAGAACCACTATCAAGCAATATAGTCACTGGATGATTTCTGATATTTCCTTGTAATCTCAAAGTCTGAGGCATCAATACACCCGATAAAGCATGTAGACTGATACCCAAATCTTCAAAACCTTCTTGTGGCTCTTCTTGTTCTTCCTCCTCTTCTGTCGACATTAGGAGTAAGAATTTAGGCCTGCACTTGTGTCCCCTATGAAACGTTTCATCGCAATTGTAACAAAGTCCCTTCTCTCGTTTGGTTAGCATTTCAGCAGCCGTTAATCTCTTTAGTGGTAACACAGAAGCTTCTTTACCCACCAATGGACCAGAATTATTACTTGAAGTAGAAGATATAACTGTTCCAGATTTATTATTTGCCTGTCCTGAATTAACAGTCTGTGACACTGGCTTAGATATGGTAGGAAATAGATTGCTGTTAGGACGATATGATTGTGTCCTAATTTCCAAATTTTCTGAAATTTTTTCTTCTTGTAACTTGGCCAGTCCTATTGCCTGCATCAATGAAGTAGGTTGGAACGCCTGTACCTCCCTTCTTATTGATGGTTTTAACCCTGAAATGAAACAGGACAATAGAAATGTTTCTGGAATTCCCATGACTCTGTTGGAAAGCCTTTCAAATTGAGATTGATAGTCCAAAATAGTTTCCGTCTGTGTGAGTTTAGATAAGGCGCCTGAGAAATCTTCAAATTGCGAAGGGCCAAATTTGATTTCTAGGGCTCTTAGGAAACTTGTCCAAGAATTGATTTGCTTATTCCTATACATCCATTGATACCACTGTAAAGTTGATCCTTCAAAAGTAAAAGCCACCACTGTGATTCTATTCTCTTCAGCAATCTCGTAGAATTCTAAGAACTGTTCAGCTTTAAAGATCCATCCCAAAGGGTCTTCTCCCCAGAATTTTGGTATTTCTAACTTGATATTCTTCAAGAAATTGGTCATAGAAGTGCTTGAATTACCCTGTGATACAACATTTGCAGAATTGGTTTCTGTTTGTGGTTCTTGATTTTTTTTCTTTGATCTTTTCTGCCAGGACTTCATATTTTGAATTCAAAGAACTCATTCCTTCCGTGAACAATGCAAATTGTTGTTCCACCATTCCTTGTAACTTGCCGACAGCTTCTTCCATACGTGCCCATCGGGTGCCCTCCGCCATTGCCGTCGTTCCGGGAGCCAGATTTGTGGTTTTTGCAGACACAATTACCAGATCAAGAAAGAAATCTCTCAATGAAAGCACCAATGATGTGCCTGCAGTTTGCTTCAGAAGAAGAATTCGAGAAATAATTTGGAAATGTTACTGTAGACTGTTCCTGTAGAAGCTCCGTTCGCCGCAGCCCACTTCAGCACGCGCGTCGAGGACAAGCCTCGTCGTCTCCGCCGCTAGAAATATAAAAACCGTGCCTCTATTTTTCTCTCTCCAAATGTCTGATGAGCTGCTTCTGTGTGCAGGTTAGGGTTCCGGTCGATTCTCTGTCGTGGCTGACGCTCCCGGAGAAGAAGGGTTGAAAGTTACGCCGGAGTTTCTTGGATGCGCCTCCGGAAAAGAAGGCTCAGAAGGTGTCGACGACGAACTGACATTGTTGCAGAAGCCAAGGTTGCTGGAAAGGTGCCGGACGCCGAATGCACGGATCTCCGAAGTTTTCCGTTTCCGATCGCTTCCGATGATGATACCTCCAGAAGAACCTGTTGAACAAGAACTCAAGCGGACTAAAGAAGATAAAGAAGAAGTAGATTGGCTCGACAAAGATAAGTGTTCCTTTCTTATTCCTCCGTTTCCGATGATGAGCTGCTTCTGTGTGCAGGTTAGGGTTCCGATCGATTCTCTGCCGTGGCCGACGCTCCCGGAGAAGAAGGGTTGAAAGTTACGCCGGAGTTTCTTGGATGCGCCTCCGGAAAAGAAGGCTCAGAAGGTGTCGACGACGAACTGACATTGTTGCAGAAGCCAAGGTTGCTGGAAAGGTGCCGGACGCCGAATGCACGGATCTCCGAAGTTTTCCGTTTCCGATCGCTTCCGATGATGATACCTCCAGAAGAACCTGTTGAACAAGAACTCAAGCGGACTAAAGAAGATAAAGAAGAAGTAGATTGGCTCGACAAAGATAAGTGTTCCTTTCTTATTCCTCCGTTTCCGGGCTTAAGTCTGTTTTTTGATATCCCCTTTTCTCCTCCCTCTTGCCTTCTATTTATACTCCCTTACAGAAAAACCTTTTCTTTCTCATTTATTACAAAATAAAATCTTCAAAATGTTTCGGCCTCTTCCTCTCTCTCTTGCTCTCTTTCTTCGCTCTATTTTCCTGATCAATGTTTTCCGACTGCTCACTGTTTCCTGATAACTCCTCTGTGATTTCTGCTGTTGCTTCTTCTTCTGCTTGGCCATTCTTCTCTGCTACTGCTTATGCTTCTGCTTCTACTTCTGCTTCTGTTGTTCCTGCTTCTGTTTCCGCTTCTGCTTCTGTTTCTATTTCTATTTTTGTTCTGATATTTTCTTCAGTTTCCGTTTCTTCTGCTTCTACTCTGACTTCCTCTTCCTCTTATGCTTCTTTTTCTTGTTCAGACATAACATATTCAAACACATGTATTACATTGCAAACTTAGTTAGACCACTTTCTCATTTTTTGTGTGGTAATGGTTAAATATTATCTTTTTTTTGGGAAAATGAATGCCTAAGAAGGTTTCTTGGAGCACAGCAGCAAATTAATTTTGTTACTCGAAACTTCATAATTTAACGTGGTAAACCAACTTCAAGATATCATAATTTTATTTTTATGAGTTACTTTATTTGTTTGCATTTCTCAAAAGAAAACAGGAAAATATATTACTGATAGAAAATCAAGAACATATGAAGATTTTATAATATAGAGAAATGTAAAATATATAGCCCTATAAATGTCTAGAGATAGAAGATCATTTATCTTTCTTGGAGCCTGAGGCTCACTAATCAAAGCTGACACGAGTGGTTTTAGAGTCCTATGTGTATAAGAGTTCATATTATATTGAGAAAATGAGATGAATAACAGCTAAATTATGATTCAAGCTATTAATTATATGTGTCTAATATTAATTTTTTTATTATACTATGCAAATAATCACACAAGCATATACCAACCTACAATATGTCCAAAGGGGATGTGGCCTCCCTAATTTTTCATAAATGTATATGATAATTCTGATCCTCCCTTAATGTTAATTATAACTTTCAATGATAATATAACACTAATTACAATTCTAAGTATATATAACTCTTTTATTTAATTATTATTATCACATCACTATAATTATATTATTTCTTTTCTATTACAAAGGAAAGTACGTAGGCATAGTACAAAGAAAGAAAATATAATTAATATATAAGGGTATATACGTCTTATCAAACATCAAATTTGATATATTTAGATGGACAAGTTGAAGGGTACTTTTATTCTCATCATCATATTCAATATTATTTAATAAATTCTAAATATTCAATTTCTCTCTTTTCTTTCTTTCATATATTTGGTCCTGAAGGAAAAATTATTGAGATTTAATTATAAGTGTTAGTACTTGACTCTAATCAATACTCTCGTGAATTTTTTTATGCTCAAAGTACAGACACAAGTACGAAACATAAAGCATTGAAGCATGTGGGTTAATTTAATATAATGAAGCTTAACATTAATTTTTTTGTATTTTATATTCTTATCTTTAACGAGATAAAATTTGCAAACAGATTATTTCATCCACCGGTTGTAACAGGGGAACTGAAGTTAAGTACGAATAACTGCCGGAATTATAATAATTGCTTATTCACGCGAATAAAGTCCTATTCCAGTTGTTATTATTATCCACTTTATCAAACGGTCCCAAAGGCTACGTCGTAAAAGTGTGAGCCCATTAGGGCCCATAGAACTGGTGATGAAGAAGCAGAACAAACGCAAATTGTTAATAAGTGGATTTAATAAATGTGTATTTTATTTACATAGATATATAATATTTCCTAGTTTATAAATTATTAAATTTAATCTTTATAATTAAAATAAATAATCTATTTAAAATTTATATTTATATTATTTATTTATTTCAATCATAGATTTTAAATTCAATGATAAAAAAATTTAGAAGATATTGTATATCTTAGATACACATTCGTTAAATCTTTAACAAATGAATTTAATGATATGTACCTTAAAAATACAAAAATGTCTTTCTACGAAACATATAATTAGTAATTAATTATTCTCCCAAAGCCGACAATTAGAGGACTTCTTTTTCTAATTCGGTTTTTAACAATGGGCACCGTTTTTTTTTTTTTTGGAAAGATATTATGATACCCAATTCGTGTAACCCAACCAACCAACGAGTTCGATATTTTAAAAGCTCTACTAGAAATTGAATATTATTTCTTTCTCCACTATTAAACTCTAAGGGGGGTTTGGTATGAGATAATCCAGATAGATTACCGATTATTTAATTTAAAATTTCTAGGGCCCACTATATTACCACGTTTAGCTGTAATAGATTACCGGTAATTTTTACTTCTCTGATAATCTAAATTACCACCTGACTGGTAATGAAGATAGGAGGTGTCTTTCCAGATTACCAGCAAGATGACATGCATTTTGACAAAATTATTCCTTCAACCAAACTTTAAAAATATTTACATTTTATTACGAAATAATAGTATTCAACATTATCTTCTAAATTTTTTATTATTTTACGATTGATAATATAAACTCATATTTTGACATAACTCATTTTTTATATTTTTTTTCTTTTGTTTATATTTATTTTAATTCAACAATTTTGAAGGGTATTTTAGTAATTTTTATTTCATAATTTAAATTATAATTTGTGTTATTGCCAATTACCAAACGCTATGATATAATATTACCGGTAATTTATAAAATGGTAATCTATTTTAGTGGTGATCTAAATTACCGATTAATAAAAACTGGGAATGCGCCAAAAGGCCCCTAACGTATTTTCACTTTACTATTTAAATTTTAATATTATTCATTTACCTCCCCTTAATCCCAAATATGTTTAATTATTCATTTTTAATTATACATTTACTATTTTCCTTTTATTAAATTTTAAGAAATAAAAAATGGGCCAATATCTCACATCTTTGTGGCCACTTTTAATTTTAGTTTGATTTAAAATTAAATAGATAAAAATAAATAAGAGTAAAAGGTAAATGTATAATTAAAATATAAGTAAATTAAATGAAAGTGTTTGAAAACTAAGAGGTAAATGTGCGATATTAAACTTCAGGAGATTATAACTAAGAAATGGGAAAAGGAAAAATCTTGTTAAAATATTTGAAATATTGACAACAGTTATCCACTAAACATAAAAAACAGGGTCAGTAGTTCCAGTCTAATTAAAATGTACTCAACATCTTTACTAAACATTAAATGTTTAGTAGGCACATTAATACATCATAATATTCTCAAGGCTTGTAAAAAATAAAATGAAGGATAAAACTTATTCCAACATTTTTTTCTTCCAACGAAACTATAATTGGATGATTACTCATAATCTCTTTTAACACATAAAACAACTTTAGAAGAAAATATTAAAAGAACGAATCATCTTTATTTGATTATATTTAACATTATTTATTACTTATTTATATGTATTTAAGATATTAGATATTTGCGTTTTGAATGGGCCAAATAATTTTTCTTTCTTTTCAAGCTAGATTTATGTGTTTCTATTTCTTCTTTAAGCTCCAACAAATAAAAGTTCTGATAATTTTTTTTGGGTGCCATCAAATACAAAAAAAAAATTCAAGTTCCGAGAAAATCATATATGAAGTTTCTTTAATAGCATTGATTTTCTTTCTTGACAACAAAAATCAAAATTCGTCAGTTTGCAAATAAGTTTATTGCAAAATTAAAATCCAGTATTCCCCTTATTACCTTTTTCTCATTTTTATTTTTGTTTTTTGTTTTCATAATGAAGATGAGTAATGGGATATGTTTGTAACCACATGATTTTTACATGGTAGCCATTTGATAACAGTGACTTACCGGATCATTAATCATGTAACAAGCGTGTTACTTTTTTAAAGAGTAAATAATTAATTCAAGTAAAGCACCGAGTTGGAGGGAAAGAAAAGTTAAGCTCTACATTCAATGGTGGAGTCAGAAGATTGGGTAAGTGCACATGTGAATTAACATAAGAACAAATAATAATAAATAATTGAAATAAATTATAGAGTATATTATAAATAAATAAATTTAGGAGAAAGAAAGTTTATTTAGCACTTTTGATAAGTAGACTACTTAGCGGTGATCTAACCTGTCATATTCGTTTTTGACGGTCCAAGATTAGATTTAAAAGTTTACAATGTATTTTAAAATTTTGATCTTGAACCGTCAGAAATGAATCTGACGAGTTAGATCACCGCTAAGTAGTCTACTTAGGCTCTGTTTGGCATGTACTATCGGTTAATAGCGATTAGAGATTAGCGATTAGCGGTAGCGAGTGAATTATTAAATTTAATAAAAATGTTTGGCAAATGCAGCGTTTGAACAAATCAATAAATGTAAAATGACTAAAAAAGGTATAAACAATTATTTAATAAATTGCATTAATATATGTGTTATAAGTTGAATAACATATTTGTATTTTAAATATTTTAATATTAATAAATAATAATAAAATAAATAGCTGACTAAATAATTTATAAGTTAATAAAATAATAATAAATAATAAAATGATCATGTAATATAAAATAATAAGTGTCTCAAACAAATATTAACTAATATTAAAATATTTTGAAGATATATCTAGAAATAAATTTTCATAAACTTGTCGTTACCCTAGATGTTGGTCTGTCAAGCGTTTCAAAACGCTGAGTTCCAATCACTTGTCGTTATTATTAATTATGCTTACCAAACACCTTAACTAGTGTATTGACTTGGTCAGCACATTATACGTTACTCTAGACGCTAATTTAAATGCGTGTCAAACAGGGCCTTAGTAGTGCTAAGTATGTACATGTAAAATTTAAGTTAAGAAACCATCGGTGTAAAGAAACTTTGTTCCAATGTTATTTTAATAAGATTGTATTTTCCTAAAAATAATTTGTCAACAATGACATTATTGATTAGAGTATAAAATAATCTCTTAAAATATAAAATTATCAGATATATAATGTAAAATAAAAATAAAAATATATATATGAAAATTGATCATTAATTGTTCTGATCGTTACTTGTCAATTTAAGAGGGTTAGGCTAATCCCTTATTTGAGAAAATTAGATAAATAATATCTACATTCAAAGTTATTACTAAAAGAAGAGAATTGAGTGGGAAAAATATCAATATGGAGGAAATTTTGGTATAAGTGGGAAAAATAATTACCTAAAAAAATTTCGAAAAAATGTTTTCTAACAAGAAAATAATATAAATGATAAAGATAACAAAAAAATATTATTTCAATACTTTACAAGGATTTATTATTAAAAAAAGGATTTACCAGTAAGGACATTATTTGAAAAAAAAATAAAGTACGAGAATAATTTTCAATATAAAGGTGTTTGATATATAAATTATAAACTAACATATATAAAAATTAATTATCAATTAATTTTATAATTATTGCGTATTAATTTATACAAAATGTATAATAATTTTGTGGATAAAGTAATGTAATGATAATAAGACAGACATAAAAAATTAAAATCAGTTGGAATCGAACTTTTAAAGTCATCTAACCACTCGAGCTAATCTTCACGCACGGATGACTCATATGACATCGACATCGTCTACAATGCCAACAACTTACTCTTCTAATAGAATCGGAATCATGTGAGTTATATTGTAAACATGGACCCAAAAAAAAAACTCGCCCGACTCCGGAAAAAAAAAAGACACTGTTTCATATGTGAATTCTTCATTCCTTCCATCGATGCTAACTCAAACACTCGGACATGACAAGTATAAATATCAGGAAAAAAAATGTATAATATAAAAATGAAATGGTTATGCATATATTCGCAATCGTCCTTAGGGGCTGTAGATTACTAGTAATCTGAAGTTAAAATTACTTGGGTCCACCACATTGCTCTGTTTACTTATTTTAATTCGTAGACAATCTGAATTGCCTAACAATGCAGATTGCCTATGAAGTGGTAATCCACATTACCTAAGGGAGGTATCTA
Organism: Pontederia paniculata; assembly: GCA_001647135.1. NCBI lineage: Eukaryota > Viridiplantae > Streptophyta > Magnoliopsida > Commelinales > Pontederiaceae > Pontederia > Pontederia paniculata. The sequence goes on from LTAE01000025.1 coordinate 101,988, forward strand.
TCCAGATTACCACCCAAGTGGCAATCTTATTTATATTAGTTTCCCTCTTTGCTCTTTTAAATCTTCCATAAATAAAACATAACACATTAATAAATTATCATATAATAATAACAATAACACAAATAATAATAATTATTATTATATTAATGACCATAATAAATATTAATTATAAAGATTATTTTATTATTATTTTAATTTAAAGGGTATTAATTACTTAAATTCATTAAATTTTTAACTTAATTATATTTATAAAGGGTATTTTGATAAAATGATGTATATTATTTAATAATTATTTATATAAGTAAATATGATAATTCGAATTACTTATATATGATAATTTAGTGGTAATCGCCTCCTTAACTCTTTAAGCTCCATAAAGTGTAAAAGAAATCGAAATACGTACTAAACCCAGAATAAGGAACGCACAGGATTCCAGTTGTCATTGAGAAGAACATATTATGTTGGTTTGAAATCAAAATTTTAAAATGTTTAATCGTAGAAAAATAGTTAGTTACTAAGTAAATTAACCGTTTAGCCATTCCAGATGCATATAATATGTTATAATTAGAGAGAAATTATAATAAATTAAATTAATATATAATATTATAAAAAATTAAATTTAAATTTTGGTGGGGGCCGCGCGAACGCGTACCCCCGCTACCACAAATTATGACGTCCACTCTCCCACTTGGGGAGATGGTGGCCCAGCGCACCCACAGAGTGCAATGTGGGCCGCTGGCCCAGGCCACAGGCCTTGTTGATCGCCCGTAGACCCCGTCCAGGTAAGTATGGAGCATGAGACGCCCTCCATCCCTATTTGTAACCCCTCGTCCTCCTGCCGTCCTCCGTCTTTCCTCATGTGGGACTATGTTGCAAACCAAATGCATTTTTCCTTAATCTCAAGACAAATAAATGAATTCCCACCTTCCTTCATTACATCAACTTAGATAAAAAAAAAACCATTTCCGGTATAATTCTCGATCTTAACTCGAGTTTAGCTTTATTGTCATCACAGTTCATCCAAAGGGAAGAAGGATTATAAACCCGTAGAATTTTATCGGACACCATTGGAAGTGAATCCGTAGGGAAACAATGACATGTTCTTTATGCCTATATATGATGAACAGCCAAAGAACTAACTTTTATGATTTCTGAAACAACTTATCTTCTGCTTCTTTCATCTAAGAATGCTATTATTTCGTTCGTATCCTTTACGAGATACTAATGAAGAAGGCGAGGCAAATATTGACGACTTTAGCTTTACATTGCTCTGCCGATTGCTGATCCCACGACCTTCTCACTGGTAAAGTTTATGTTTTGTCCAAATCCCTGTGTATTTATATATGCTTGTGTCACACTTGCACATTTAACTCAATTTATGAGAATAGTATTTTTTTAATGTTAATCATATTCTCAGTGGATTTTAGAAATGAAATGGGGATAAATTATTCCAATTAAAACGATATACTAATGGTTACTTATACTCTCCTTTTCACATAAAATAAGTTCAGAAGAAATTATTTTAAAAATCAGTTTTATTGATTCTATTTAATAATATGGATCGATAACTTTAATATAATCAACGTGTGAGATATTTGCATTTTGAATGAGGTCAGTAGTTTTTTTTGTCTTTTTAAATAGAACTATTTGTTTGTAATTCTTCTTTATCATCGAATGAATATAATACATATATTTTCTGATAATTAAACTTGTTTGCCATGAAATACGGAAAATAAATTCTCATTGTTTATATATACATTTAGAAGAGATGCTACGCTTTTACATATGTTGCAAAGTCAAATAAATCCATATCTTCCGGTCTTGGTTGAATTTTGTCATTTCTCGTTTTTGTAATGTTTGGTTGAAGTATCATTATAAGAGGTAAAAATTATTAACTATTTTTTTTTATTATTCTTCAAGTTATTCAAGAATACAAAAAAATATTGTGTTTGGATGAAAGATGAATAAATAAAAATATGATAAAAAAAGAGCGGAACAATGTTATTCTTGCTAATGATAATAATAGATAATTTTGTAACAATTTAAAAATAATTCTTTTATTATTTTTTAAGTATTTTTGAAAAAAAATATTTTATTTATATGCTATATTTCATATTTGCATTATTTGTAAATGTTTAAATTATTTTACATTTTATTCAATAACCAAACGCCCTTTTAAGAAAAATACTGAGATATGTGTTGTCCAACATGATTTTTACATGGTGGCCATTTGATAATAGTGACTTACCAGATCAATAATCATGTAACAAGTGTGTCATATCTTTCTATTAGGGTAAAAAAATATTATTGTCGTGTTACTTTTCTAAAATAATTAACTCTATAGTAATGAATTGGACGAAAACAGAAAAAAAAAAGATAAACTCAATTTGCACATTGCAAACAATTTACTTTTGTGACAAGATCTGGATTCGACTGCTTACAAACAAAGAACACAAATCATGTGAATTAAAAAGCCTTATATTGTGAGTTAAATAATGCGAGTAAACATGGAGCAAAAAGTTTTTTTTATAAAAAAAGTATATTTTAAAAAGGAAAACTAACCATTTGCTCAGTTGAGAAAAGTGCGCTTTGAGCTCTATAAACCAAAACCAAGTAAAAAGATAATAATTAAAATATACCAAAATCAGAATAAGGAACACAACCGTCTGTTTCCAAATTGGCATATTTTTAAAAGCATTTTGATATGTTTAGAAATATTTTGCAAAAACTACAAGAGCTGAGCATCGATGAAATAGTTTAATAAAAATAATAATATGAAAGAGTTAACTTTAATTAATATTTTAAATTAATTTTGGTGGGGGCCGCGCGAACGCGTACCCCCGCTATCACAAATTATGACGTCCATTCTCCCACTTGGGGAGATGGTGGCCCAGCGCACCCACAGAGTGCAATGTGGGCCGCTGGCCCAGGCAACAGGCCTTGTTGATCGCCCGTAGACCCCGTCCAGGTAAGTATGGATCAATGGTCGCCCTCCACGTCTACTTATACCTCCTCGTCCGCCTCCGTCCTCCATTCTCAGCAATGTGGGACTATATGCAAGTTGCAAACCACTTCCGTTCTTTTTTTCCTCTCTTCACAAGCAAATGCCATTCGACTGCCTTCAATATTTTCTCAGTGCCAGTCAATACAGCAACTTAGTAGCAGAATAGAAACAAAAAGGAATTTTGTTACTGTTTTTGTTGTAATTCTTCATCTGAAGTGTGCGGTTTCATGAGAGTTTGAAACTCGAATCTAACTTTACAGGCTCACAAGCTGTCACAGTTGAAGTAGCTTTGCCCAATGTTAAACCGTAGCAGATAATTGAATTTTAACATACAACGTTAGAAGTGAAAGGGAAACAACGTCATGCTCTTGTCTCTCCATATGCTAAAGAGACAAAGTAGTAACTTTCATGGTCTTTGAAACACCTTATCTTCTGCTTCTTTCATCTAAGAATTATGTTATTGCTCTAACACCCTATTCTTTGCTCCTATTGCTTTTCAATTATTTCACTCATCGTCTGTGAATTCTTGCTGTGTGTGTTATAGTTGTGACCATCGATGGTCACTCAATCGAATATCTCGCGCTCCAAAAGAACGGCCAACAAGAGCACCGCGGAGACGTTGCAAGGGCTTCATGGGCATTGCAGCTAACACGGCGGACAAGCGACGTGAAGGCAATGCATAAACGCGGAAGCCGCGGACGTTGGAACGGCCACACAATTTTACCAGGTGAATAGCCGCTTGAGGAGGGTGGAGTGCAGCGTGCACGCGATGTATAAAATGAGTATCGGACGTGTGCAGGAAGCCCCCAATCGCACATGCGAACCTTTTTTTCTCTCTCTTCCTTCCTATTACAGCAGAGATAAAACGCCTAACAAACTTGAATATAGAGAGGAAAGAAAATGGGAGGAACAAAATATATGGAGAATAATGTTGAAGAAGAAGGAAAAAAAATTAAGTTTTTGGAACTGCATATAGGCCTCTGTAAAGTCATTGCCATATAAATGATATATATATTTATACTGATTGTGAGATTGCAGAAGAGGAATGTTGTCATAAACAGTACACTCTCGTACATTCTCCCACCAACGTTCATAGGCCAACGAATCAGGAAGGTAAAAGGCATGAGGAAGAAGAAGAAAGCTACAGCGGTCGTCCCTGTCGGCGGAAGTTGGAGGCAGAGGAAGAAGAGGAGCCTCTACCAGATGACCCTCTCGGCAATCTTCTTACTATTAGTGTTCCTCTTCCAGTTATCCCGCTTCAGCCATGGCCATGGCCATCAAGGTCAATTGTGAACCAATTCTCTTATTTCTCTCCATTTCTTTTGGAAGCTCCAAAATCAGAAAGCAACGACGAAAAAGATCAGTTTTTTTTTTTCTTTCATTGTCACAAAGGAGTCTCTTTCCTTATACTTCTAATTGTTTTTTATGTTCTTTTCGTATCAAACTCCATCTCTGTGGAATTGCTCGACGTCGAAATGTTTTATGCCTATAGGCCAAATATATATATGGGGGAGGAAATTTTCTTCTTTGTTTATAGGTATCAAGTTTGGCTCTAATGCACTTTAATGTGTTTTTTTGTTAATGTTTGCCATTTATGCAGATTCATACTTAGATAACAGAGACAGCAGTAATTACTGTACAGTTAGGCAGCTAGAATCATGCTTTCCTTGCACGCATAGAGACAGAATTGCTAGTTGTATGTCACAAGAGTCTGAAAACATTGGCAGAGATATGAGTGGAGTTCATGGAATAACTGACATGACCAGAAATGAAACAACCTCAGAATCTAATCCACATGAAGGAGATGTTGATCCAGCAGTTGGAGATGATCCGACGAAACAATCCGCTTATGTCGGATTAGACGAGTTTCGAAATCTTAAATTAGATAGAAAAGAGCATAGTGCACATAGGTTGATAGGAAGGATAACTCACAGATTGGAACCTGATGGAGTGGAGTTTAATTATGCATCTGCAATCAAGGGTGCAAAAGTTTTAGCCCACAACAAGGAGGCGAAAGGAGCCGATAACATCTTAGGTAGAGATACAGACAAATATCTTAGGAACCCTTGTTCAGCAGATGGGAAGTTTGTCATCATAGAGCTCTCTGAGGAGACCTTGGTTGATGCAATAGAGATTGCCAATTTGGAGCACTACTCATCCAACTTCAAACAATTTGAGCTTTATGGAAGTATAAACTACCCTTCTGATACATGGACACTGCTTGGAACCTTTGCTGCAGAGAATGTAAAGCATGCACAAAGGTTCATGTTGCTAGAACCAAAGTGGACTAGATATATGAGGCTAAATTTGGTCAGCCATTATGGATCCGAGTTTTACTGCACTTTGAGCTATTTGAAAGTTTATGGTGTTGATGTCATTGAAAGGATGCTTGAAGATCTTATGGATGTTTCAGATGAAACATCTATGGACCAAGTAAATTCGGTGCCTGCACAAGCGCAAAGATCCAATTCGAATGACGAAGATGATAAGGCTCTTATCGGTGCGGACGGCCTCACCAAAGGAGATGATCCTAGTAATTCAAACAAAGCAGCTGCGACGAGCAGTATGTCTCCTCCTGTGAAAGAAGTCAGGCAGCAATTGGCAGGAAGATTACCAAGTGATGGTGTTCTGAAGATTTTGATGCAGAAAATGAGATCACTGGAGCTCGATCTTTCTGTTCTGGAGGAGTACATCAAGGAAATAAATCTCAGATATGGGTATGATCTACCAGATTTGCAGAAGGGACTATCTGATAGTGCAACACAAATAGAAAGAATCAATGCAGAAATGAAGGATCTTGCAGAGTTAAAGTTGGCCACGGTATGCAATTCATTGTTTGTTCTGTAAGCAAAGTCAGCTTATTTTTTACTGGAAAAAAAATTGGCTTATTACTTTTAGTCCAAACAATTTTGACAAAGTGCAAACCATTTAGAATGAAATCTCACAAGTAGACGAATTTTCTTACAGGAGAAGGATCTGAACGAGCTTGTCGACTGGAAATGGTCTGTCTCTTCCAAACTAGAAGATATGGTCAGAGACAATGACCTACTCAGGTTTGCATGTAGTGCTACTTGATCTCTGTTTATTCAGAAGTTACTATTGATATCTTGTATTGTTCAGGAACCAAATCTCAAGAATTTCTTTCCTCGTTGCAGAGAAGATGTGAAGTATATTAAAAAAAGCCTAGAAATCCTGAAGGCCGAGGAATTTGCTGTATTATCAGTCAGCTTATTCTTTGCATGTCTTTCATTCTTCAAGCTAATCTGCGACAGGATCTTGATGTTGTTTACGGACCGTGACTATGATCACATTAGCCGGTCAAACAAGGCATGGATTTTGATGCTTGTAAGTAGCAGCATGACCATCCTACTGACCATGTTGTACAACTTATGAGCATGACCATCTACTAAGGGTAGGAGGTGGTTGCCTTTGCAGTACTTACCATTAGTTATCTCGAGATAGTTGTTACAAATTCTTGATGTATATATTTATTTTTTTGACAATTACTTATGTTCTATGTCAATCTCATCTGTAAGAAATTATAATCTATTTTTTCTTTGCAAGAAACCATTCATTCTTTTGCTTTGCAGTAAATTTTGTACGACTGTAATCGTTGAACTCATATATGAGACTGCACATCTCCACAATGAAGAAATTACAATCGAAGTTAAATGGAGGTATAAGCATTTACTTAGTATAGATTCTATAGAAGAAGAAAAAAGGACAAACGTTGAGTAAATTAAGCCAATTAGTGACTTACCATGGAAACTCAGTTTATCATGTTGATATTCCATGTTGTGCAAGAATCTTCAGAAGCAACAGAATGATTTACACAACCTGATCATACCAGGCCAACGATATGTAATCTTTACGGTGTATCCATTGAGAAAGTAATACACATAGGGAGAAACAGAACTTATTGGAACAAATACTTGTCTCGCTGACCACCAGCAGCTTAAGAATTTGAGCTGAACAAAATTTTGCATGTAAATTGGAAAAAAAGAGAATGCTGTTTATTTCATCAGTCAGAAACCTAGCAAGAAAACCACCCTTCCTTACAATTAGGAGGTAGACTGATTCAAACATAATATCCAGTGAAAGTGAAGCCTCTTCCTGCTATCTCACCAACACAGAACCAGGCATACAACTCGAGTCCAAACAATGCAGCAATACCAGCATCCTCAACTTTGAGCTCCTTTCTGTTTTTCCATATGTGCTTTACTCCGTCAAGCTCCTTCCAAAACGCCTCATAGCGACCAGGAATGCTGCAATATAACAGCAGAAATATCAGTTAGAGTTGTATATGTCATAATTACTCCAAGATATCAGTAATTAACAGTTTGATCAATCATTGAGACACGGTCAAATTTTGCATGTACAACAACATAAGAGATTAATATCCCAGATGAACCTGCAAAAACTATATCTGATATAAATGTAGAAGCCACAAACTGAGAAAATCTATCAACAGAGATGCCTGACATATTTAACTAAGCTTCATATCGGTGCCTTGAACATGGTATGTAATAAGTGCTGGATTTAACTCAATATATGGGTCAGAAAATCTACTTAACATATCTTGCTTACAGAATAAAAAACATTTTCACTTTTTTATTCAAGTAATGCATTGTTCCATTAAAAAAGAATAAAGAAACACTAAATTTGCAGCATAATGACAAAAAATATTAATAATAATCATAAGAAGGTTCTCAACTATTACTTATCTTGAACAAAACTAGGAAGCAAGCATACATGTCAGTAATCTAGAAAATCCTCCTTGCCAAGCCTGTTAGTTGGGTTGTGTCATAGCTCATAAGTGAAAATCAAATTCTACTTACAGTTTGGCATTAGCTTCTATTTTCCAGAGAACAATTGCCAAAACTCATGCAAATTGATGAACTAAGAGTTCACCTAAAAACATAGTTAGGTTAGCAGAAATATATCTTCCACAGTTCAATGAAATGCAGACAAGAATAGACTCAAACAAGCACAAAAGAAAGGAAACATGGTAAATATAAAAATTTTGCCAATCATAGGCATTGCAGAGTCCAATTTCAAACATGGAAACATTTTATCAAGAACTAGAAATTCAAATCCCCAATTCCCCATATTATGACAGCACATAAATGATGTTCATGAAATTAACCTCAAGAATATAAGTTAGCAGCACAAATGTACAGAGCTATACTGCACGAAATGTATCAAAAGAAAACATCAATTATTAGCCTAATGAATCACTCCAACTGCTGATTTAGCACAGAAGAGCGAAAAAAAAGGCAGATTTAGTGTATGCCCATCGCACACCTGGTGCGCCACGATTTTAACCTCTCCCGTGGAATACCACGCCAACCCATATCTCAAGGGGGAAGCGCTCGGCCTAGGGCAAAATTCTTCCAACCATGACAACATCAAACATATGCAACTAGAAGATAAATCCACATAATAAAGAAGATGCACAGAGCAAATGTGCATTCAACATATAGTCCAGTATCCATACTCCATATCACTGAAAATAAAATCCTTACTGAGAGTTACAAGCCAAGACCAAGCCACATGGACACCAACCTTGCTAGGCGCGTGTAAAGGAGCTTCTTAGACAGATCTTGGCACTGTTGTACGGTGGGCGGGTCAACAATGTGCTGTTTGTTCTTCTCCATCAGTTCCTTGTAGTACACTTTCCCGTGCTTGGCCACAAAATCCGATGCTTGAACAGCCTTCGACCGAAACTGGTGCAGCTTCGACGCCATCTTCCAACTGGAACACAAATAGAAGAAAAACATCCCCAAACACATCATTCCGCAGCCATCTCAAATTCCGAAACCTATAAAGCTTTCGGAAACCCAAATGCATTGATTGCGCTCATAGAAACAAGCAATTAACATACAACCCTCGCAAGAGATAGGGAAACCAATTCAAATCGGTAAACTGCTCGATCGCAGACGAAAGACCAAATAAAAACCCCTAAATTTCCAGTGGTCGATTGGCTAAAACACCAAATTTAAAGGAAAAAAAAATGTGTAGGCTGCCTGCGCTCGATCTTGCCGAGTTGTCGAGAGCTCTGAGTGAGTGACAGGAACGGAGATTACCGGAGAGACGATGATCGGAGTCGACGGCACCGCCGCTGGAGTCGCCGCCGCGTCGAGTCGATCTAGGGCACACCGCACACTGATATAAATTTTGGGTGTTTAGGGCACGCCTTTGGATTTTGTCAGAGGTAATGTAATACTCACATGCCCATTTTTTTCCGTTCTCTTTTTCTTTTTTCTTTTCAAGTTGAACCGGCCGGTTTATGAACCGGTCTTGCCGCCGGTTCAACCTGAACCCATTCGTTAACCGAGTTCGACCACGTCAATCGAAAAATATGAACAGTCTTAATGTTTCTCTGACTTCTGCATCAAGCAATATATAATTCTATATTATGTTTTACTAAATGTAGATTATAGATTACCATATTTATCTATCAAAAATAAGTATTTGGGAATATATTCTTTTTGTAAAAATGTCTTCGAATTCTATAAAATTTAGAACTTCTAAACTCAAAATATAAATCATAAAATTAATTCAGTATATTTATAAACGATAACAAATTGACAAAGTCCTTTACCAATAATAATAATAATAATTATTATTATTATTATTATAGAATTGTTTAATGAGCATAATTTTTTATATTTTGAGTTATTTTCATAAACTCGTGCGAAACTTCATATGTAATTTTGAGTGTATAAATATGTTTAATTTTTTTTTCATTGAACAAATTAGATTCAACAATTTAATTTTATATCTTTTAAATTCATTAAGTAATTATTTTGCACTTCTAATTTAAAAAATAAATGGCTCATGCGCGGTTGAGAACGACACATTCACCAAGTGAGCTCACGAACAACGAGCTCGTCGGAGGATAAAAAATATCTTTCCTCTATCCAAAAATAAAATCTTTTAGAATTGATTTGATTTTTTTATTCTAATGATATTGCAGATTATCCATTTTTTAATATCTGAAAATGACAAGATGTACATGTAAACTTGGGGAGAAAGATTGTTACAAGGATTTTTTTGTTTTCTGATAACGATGTTTATATTTATATTAATTCAGTCTATTTCTAATATAATGTTGATGAGAAGTATTAAAGAAAAAAAACTCTCTTAAATGTTTGTATATTTTAACTTGCATTTGTATTGGAATAATAACACATGGCGTTGTGACATTTTTAAGGAGTAAATTCGAAATTGTTTAACTAATATCCAACTTTTTTATGTTAATACTGCATATTATTTGATATTTCATGTAATTATCGTGGGTGTACAAAAATTTTTAAAAAAATAAAAGAAAATTGTTTACAACTTTGACCTAAGAAGACATTTCCTTACTAATCTTTGTAGATTAAAACTTAACGTTATTTGGCCATGTCATATTATTCTATTTAGTTATTCTAATTTGCAGGTAATCCGAATTATATTATATAATAATAATAATAATAATAATAATAATAATAATAATAATAATATAATAAATATTATTTAGATATTTTTATATAATATAATATTATTATATTACTATTATTGTATTATAAAAATATATCAATAGTTATTAGTTATAAGTAGTATTGATTAAAAAAATATTTTTTATTAATTATTATTAATATTTATATTAATTATAAATATTATATTATTTTAAATAATATTATTTCTTAGTATATTAATTTGTAAATTTATTATTTAAGTTTATAAATTTAATTTAATAATATATTTTTTTTACTTAATAATATTTATAAAAGATGTTTTGATGAATGATGCATATTACTTAGTAATAATATTTTATAAATAGATATAATAATATGAATTGTCAAGTTGAATTATTTACATATAGCAAACAAAATAATACATATTATTTGTAATTTAGTAAATAACATAGAATAAGTAATCTTGAGAAGTACCATATAAACGTCTCCTAAGTCCAAATGATTGTAGGAGTAATTTGATTTGACGTAATATAAATAATTGTAATTGAAAATTTTTGTATGATTTGTATTTACAGGAGTTACTCTCTCTATGTTTGGATAGATGTAAATGAGATTCTGAAAAATAAATTAGTTGTTTGGTTGAGGTTAAAATTTTGATATAAGTATCTAATTAAAAAAATATTATCATATACTAATAAATAAATAATTAAGTAAAATATAAGTGAAATTTAAAATGTTATTTATTTTTTTATTATTTTATTTTATTTTTTATTTTTTGATGTAAATGCACTTACATATAAATATATTTTTTGCACAACTTTCTTTGTAGTATATGCAATTACTTGATATAGTTATATTTACATCAAATCAAACATAAGATTCATATTTACGATAATTAGAATTTTAATTACCGTAAATGACATCAAACTAAATTCCAATTACCATAAATTACATCAAACTAAATTCTAATTATCATCAATTACATCAAACTAAATACACCCATATAATTCGTCCTCCACTCTAATATCTCGTATCAGATGTTCGGGTCTATAATCAATTTCCGAAATTAACCTCGGAAATTTGTCTATGCATGATGTTTGGGCCTGTGGGCCGAACTAAAACGTGACTTGTTTTAGGCGAAGAGGGCTCGTTTGTGTACAAGGAAACGGTGCATATATAAACCTCGACCTTTCACATTGTTACTGTATAAAACCTCTCCACTTCTCAAAGTCCGCTAGCAGTCTCAGAAGTTGGTTAAGGAGCCCCCGCTTCGCGCTTCTCCCTCTTAAAACCCTAGCGACTGCTCTCCTTGTACTAATGGGACGACGGAAGGGCCGCAACACCATGACCAGCTCCGGTGACAGTGACCTCCTCGTCGGTGTTTCCGCTTTAGTCGAGGTGGAAGAGGACGACGTCATGATGGATGAAGAAAGGACGAAGAGAGCTCCAACCACGGGGACCCGCCGAAATCTTTGATCGACAACGACAAGACCAGCGCCGACTATTACAATTCCTACTCCCACTTCGGTATTGCTTGCTCTTGTTCTGGATCTGTTTGTTCTTGGCCAATAATCAAATTCAAATTCAAATTTCCTTAGATTTTATCTCCTCAAAGATATCTTCATAACTAGGAAATAAAAATCAGAATCCTAGTTATTTCCTAATTAATTTAAATTTGAAAATCCAGTGATTGTCCAATAAACATGTACTCTTAGATTATAAATAAATCCTAGGGGTTTGAGCCACAATTTTTTATTCTGAAAATTATGATCGACCCTAGGTAAGAGGATTTTTCCCTTTCCCTGTGTTCATTCTTTCTCTTCTTCTTTCTTTCATCATATGAATTTTATTCGGCCTAGGAGAGAAAGATCATTCATCTCAACAAGAGAAACGCCGAAGCGGACCGCTTTGTCCGTGAAAGATTAGGACAAACTATGACGAACCCGAAGGTATATTCCCTGGCGAATTTCTTGTACATAATATGTTGTGATACATCATGCATGTTTGTATGGAATTTTCCCTAGCTTTTCCTAGAGTTTTGTTTATAATTGAGAAGACATTGAAAGAGGAGTTTTTCCCATTAATTGGTCGTGATCGGACTCGAAAACCATCGAAAAATCGCTTAGAAATCTGGTGAAATCGTGCGGTGACCGGATCTGGAGTAGACGATAAACACGGTCCGTGTTATCCAACTCGGACTGCGTCGACCAAATTATTGCCATCGATACGGAGCGCGGCGGACGCATGGCGGCACAAGGAAAAAACTAGGGATGTGCGGTCACATGGACCGTGCCCCTCGCACGCGGTTCGTGTCTTTCACACATGGGCGCGACATTGATCGACGCGGGCGCGACATCGACACAAGCACGACATCGATGTGGGCGCGGACCATGCACGGAGGAAGCGAGCGACACACAACGCTTACATGGAGGACGCGGCAGCAGCATCGGACACGTGGTGAAGGACACGACCATCAACAAGGGCGCGACAAGAGACACGACTGTGGCGGACAGCGCGGTGCGCGCGAGACAACGACAGGACGCGATTTGGAACGAAGGCGGTGCGGTGTGCGTTGCAGCGACGCTGAGCGCGGCGGATGACACGACACATGGCGGCACACATCGGATGACGCATGAGCGACGCAACGCATAAGACTCAAGCGGACGTGGAGCATGCTGGGTGGACGCAAAGCGCGTACGATGACGCGAAGTGCGGGCAAAACGAACGAGACGAACGCGCGACAGAAAATCCTAGATAACACATGGACCGTGTCATCCTGACGCGGCCCACGTTGACCCGATAGGATACGGACCGTATTAAGATCACACGGTCTGCATCCTAGACTCAGTAGACAAAACTCAAATATTTGATTTAATACCTAATGATCTTGTTGAGGTAAGGGTGCAAGATTAATAATACAAATAGGACGATGACAATTATTTAGGAGCCGCCAGAGTTAATTATATAGGGCAGGTAGCATGACTGCTACCTGATTCTTATTGTTCAACTGCTCCGGCTGTTCAACGAAGAGGATTCACGTGAATCCTCTTTGTTGAACAGCCGGAGTCATCCTCCTATCTTTGGGCATTGGCCGTGGTAGTGCACCACCACTGACAGTCGGTGTACATGGAAGACTCATGAACAATTAATTAATTTATCCCAAAGTCACCTGAACACATTAATGGGATGAGATCAAAGATTTTTAAAGAAATCCATATTAAAGTATTTACACTAATATAATATTTCATGTATCTTGTTTATGTCTTGATGTTGTTCTATGACAGAGATATAATCCTGATGTTGTCCCAGGATATGTTGACCCTATCTATGTTCTGATGTTGTTCCAGAACATGAGATACAATCCTGATGTTGTTCCAGGATATTATTATTTCCCCGATGTTGTTCCAAGGTAGATGTACTATTGAGATCTTCATGCTATTTCAGGATATGGATGATTTTTCCCTGAGGTTGTGCCAGGGGTAGAAGGTAGGTATGAACCCCTGATGCTGTTCTAGGAGAGTATAACCTTAACCTTATGTTTAGAGCAAGATTAAATTATGATATCTATTATTATGACCATTGATCTGAGTAGAAAAGTCTGACTAAATGTCATATTCATATCGATATCTAATTACTTATTTTATGTACTTGTTGCCTTACGTACTGATCGTTTTATGCTCATGGGATATTGTTTCTCTTGTGTTGAATCCCACAGGTAAGTAGGCTGTGGTGCATTCCTGCTACTGATGGTATGTGCGATAGCTGATGCTCGTGGTGGATACTATCTGCACATGGATGAACCTTTGAGTCTCATTTGTCATTAGATCTTTCTATATTGGTTTATTGAGTTGTATTATTACCAGTCAAAATATTGCACTCCTTGTTGTTGAAAAACATGTAAACTTTTGATCGATTTATTTTCCGCATTTTATCTATTGGACTCTTTAGTCATCTCAGTCTTATTTCATTTATTATGCAATTTTTTGTTGAGTAATTAAAGGGTCAGAGCTTAAGTCACTGAGCAACGTCTCCATGTTCACATCTTGGCCACGTGGTGGGATGCGAGTTTGGGGGCGTTACACCAATATTGCATTTTTTTTGCATGACGAGATCGGTGATATGATATTTTCTCTCTCCTTCTATATTCATTTATATATTTTTTCTCTAATGCATTAAATTTAGTTTTCTCCACTAAGTTCTTACTTTTGACATGTAATTTAATTTTATCTCTTATAGCTTAAGTACATTTATTTTGAATTAATAAATTATAATGAATTTTTTATTTAAGTTTAATATATTATTAATTTTCTATATTTTATTATTATTATTTTTTGTTTAAGTTTAACATAATATATTTTTAGACAAGGAGCTTACCATAATATTTTATTATATTATATATAAATTAATTATCTTTCTTATTTTAATATGTGTTTACTTTTAAGCTTAAGATTGACAATTAACTTTTAATTTATATTTTAACTTTAATTTTCAATCTTGATGTTTTTCTTTTTTTATTTTCTTTCTCCTAAGACCATGCTTTCTTTTATTTTTTATCTTTTAATTATATTTCAACATCAGCATTTAAATTTAAATATTTAAAATTTAATTTTATGTTAATTTAATAATATAATTCTAAAATAAAATTTTATTTATGCCTAAAATATATTTAATTACAATATATATATAAAATTAAGTTTATATATTACTAATATTTTAAATTAATATTTTTATGAAACTTTTTTTTTGCCATTTTTAATTATTTTTAA
This sequence comes from Pontederia paniculata, assembly GCA_001647135.1. Lineage (NCBI taxonomy): Eukaryota > Viridiplantae > Streptophyta > Magnoliopsida > Commelinales > Pontederiaceae > Pontederia > Pontederia paniculata. The sequence goes on from LTAE01000025.1 coordinate 117,221, forward strand.
TTTATTTATAAAAAAATATTTATTTTTTTTACTTCTTGTCAGTTCATCCAAACATTCGTGGAACTTAATATTTTTAATTTATTCAAATACAATTAAAATTAATCTACGAAATCAATTATTCATTAGGAACCCGAGAAAAAATAGATTTTCGTTTTTAAACGCAGTCTTAAGGAATAACTTCGAAATTGTTTAACTAGTATCCGTCTTTTTCATATTAATACTTCATATCATTTGATATTTCATGTGATTTATCGTGGGTGTACAAAACTTTTTTAAAAAAGAAAAATAAGTTATTTACAACTTCAACCTATGAAGTCTTTTACTACACTATCTCTCAACATTACTTAGTAATTTATATTATCTAACCGTAATATTACCATCTATTAAAATATCCATAATATGCACTACCCTATTTACTATATATAAGTAATTAAAGTGATAATTCAAATTATCATGTTTACTTATATAACTAATCACTAAATAATATACATTATTTTATCAAAATATTATTTATAAATATTATTAAATTATAATTCTATATGATTGAATTAAAATTTATCAACGTAAATTATAAACTCACAAATTAATATATTTAAGCAATTAATACCATTCAAAATAAAATAACATATTTAAGCAATTTAAAATAATAGTTTAATTAATAATACTCATAATTGATAATTAGTGCTATATTTTATTCATAATGTGATAATAGTAATATAATATTATATCAACGTGATTGAAATAATATTTATTTTGGCCATTAATTTATTATTAGAGTATATTATTATTAATATTATATTATTTGTGTTTTTGTTATTATATAAAAAAATATTTCTTGTGTTATAACTTATTTATGAAAGATTATGAAAAGCAGATATGAAAACTAAATATAAACAAAAAAATTTTTCTCCTCCTTCGTATTGAGTTTTTCATTTTTTTCGATAAATAATTAGCTACAAAAGGGTTACCACTTGATTGATAATTTAGATAGACATTCAACTATATGTAATTTAGATTATTGTTTCATAGACAATTTGTATTGTTAGGCAATCTAAATTACTTATAAATTAAAATAATTAAATAAGATAATCTGATGAACCTAAATAATTTTGAGTTCACAAGATAATCTATTTAGATTATCGATTATTTTATTTAAAATTTCTCAAAATTCATCATATTATCATATTTGGCCAACATTGATTATCGACAATTTTAATTTGTGTGACAATTTAAATTACAAGCTGACTAGTAATCTAGATATCGGTAGGATTTATACTTTTTATATTTAGACTAATATAACCTTTAACTTAATCTCATTAAATCTTCATCTTACAAGTTCGTGCGACGTATATATAACTAAAAATAATTGCTTCTTGCGCCGTCTCAAGCGATCAGTCTCAAAAATTGCAAAAAGTTTCGGAATAATGCACTTGAGAGAGGATAATTAGAAGACATGTTTGACGAATGAATAAATTTTCTTTGACTTTATTTTATTTTTTATACTAATTGAGTTTAATAAGTATTGGTTTTAGTTTTTTTTATTATCCGCCCTCTCTTTCTATATTAATTTTTTGATTTATCAAATATAATAAAAGACTAAACTTTATAATATGTAATAAGGATATTTTAGTAAAAACACATCTTACTAGATGATCATTTCTTTCTAACAAACATGATAATATAAATTGCCACTTACATATATTTGCCAAATATTATTATAAGTGATAATCTATTTTATGATAATCTAAATTACTGATTATTTTTATGGTAATTTAAATTACCAATAATATTTATACATTATCAGTAATCTGAATTTAAAATTACTTGGGCTCATCATATTTTCTTATTACTTATTTTAATTTGTAATCCTGATTGCTTAATATCTCATATATAATAACAATACAACAAAAAATTATAATAATATACTATAATAATAAACAATATTTAAATAATTTTTATGTAATATAATATAATAATATTATTATCGTAATATGAATAAAAATATATCAGTAATTCTTATTAATTAAGTATGATTAATTAAAAAAAATATATTGATTTTAAATATTTTTTATTTCAAAGAGTATTAATTACTTAGTACATTAATTTATGAATTTATGATTTAAGTTTATAAAATTTAACTTAAAAGTATCAATTTTTACTTAATGAGTATTAATAAAAGGTGTTTTTATTTAGTAATATTTGTTTATAAATAAATACGATAATTTGAAATAACATAAAAAAGTATTAAGTAACGTTGAGAGGTACTATATAAACGTTTCCTAAGTAGCTTTCCATACGTAATGTTTGGGCCCGTGGGCCGAACTAAAACGTGGCCCGTGTTACGCGAAGAGGGCTCGTTTGCGTACAAGGAAACGGTGCATATATAAACCTCGACCTTTCACACTGTCACTGTAGAAAACCTCTCCACTTCTCAAAGTCCGCTAGCGGTCTCAGAAGCTGGTTAAGGAACCCCCGCTTCGCGCTTCTCCATCTTAAAACCCTAGCGACCTCTCTCCTCGTAGTAATGGGACGACGGAAGGGCCGCAACACCACGACCAGCTCCGGTGGCGGTGACCTCCTCGCCGGTGCTCCCGCTTCCGTCGAGGTGGAAGAGGACGACGTCATGATGGATGAAGAAAGGACTACAGAGAGCTCCAACCACGAGGACCCGCCGGAAACTTTGATCGGCAGCGACAAGACCAGCGCCGACTATTACTTCGATTCCTACTCCCACTTCGGTATTGCCTGCTCTTGGTCTGGATCTGTTTGTTCTTGGCCAATGGGTCCTTTGCTCCCCCCGCGGCTTAACTTTATTCTGGTGTTTATGTCGAATACTTGTTTAAACCTTTTAATTTTTATGTGTACGTCTCCAAAATTTGTGCTCACTGTCTCAAAAAATAAGTTTCTTGCTTCTTCCTGCTCATGCTTGTTTCGGAGTAGTTTGTTTTAAATTTGGCCCTTTTGTTCACCTTTTGGTGTTTAGAGTTCTCCAGTTTATGTCGAATACTTTGCCCAAACTTTTTAACTGTTTATATGCGGGTCTTCAAAATTTCATTTTTTGCTCACTGTCCAAATCTCTCGCTGTTCCTGCCCATGTTTGTTTTCGTGTAGCTTGTTTCAAATTTGGCTTTTTCTTCACTTCTCGGCGTCCAGAGTTCTCCATATGTAATATTTATTCATAGCTTTTCCTCCATGTTGGAGCTTTTGGAATATTCTTACATTTCGAGTTCATATGTTGGGAATTTCAGTTTGACGTAATAAATCAATCAATGAAGGCTTCTGATTTTGTTTTATTTATATTTGCAGGCATTCACGAAGTAAGTCCTTCACTTTCAAGTTTCAGAGGCATCAGTGGCTATTATGGTTGTTAGGCTGAAACTATCTGAACTGCCTGTCAATAAATAAACATTTGCCTGTTCTTGATATCATCTCAATGCTTGTATCTCCTTTTATTGGTGGTACCAAGCCATGATCTTACGGTCAAAAGGTTAATATCAGAAAGCAAGATATGAGAAAGCTTAGGACTGGGAGTGCTCTGGTTTCAACTCGGTTTCAATTTGGATTGCGTTATACCAAGTTATATTACTGAGTTCTTGCATGCATACTTGTATTCTATAAATACTTCATCCTCAGAGATATGTCTTAGTCATTGTTTAATCATTCTATATTTCCACAGAGGTGAAATTTTACAGTGCATGAAGCGTGAGACAAGATCTTTTTTATGTGGATATTTCTTTTTTTTTTACTTCTGTTCTGATGTTATGAGATCCTATCTTTTGTGATGTTTATCTTTGATGTTTAATATCGTTTTCTTTCATTTCCATATCATGTGGAAAACCAAGGTTATCTTAAATAGTTGCTATTTGACTGAAGGTAGCAACAATGACTATAGGTAACTTTTTTCTGACGACTAAATGATTTTATTTCTTATCTGCCAATGTAAGCATATTATGCATCCTCTTTTCGGTTGCTTATAAGCTCCTTTGTTTTCTATGTTTTTTTTTTCTATTTATCAATAAAAAAATTCAGAAAATGCTGTTAATATTTATAGGACTATAACTAGTTTTCTTATGTAGCTTCATGACTGATTTATACCATTGTGCTATCAGTTCAAAATCCTGAGTATTTTGCTTTTGTGGTCATTGTATGCTTGTGCATGTGTACTTTGTCAGCTAGGGACTGAATATATAGCATTAATTTACTGTATTCATATTGCAGGAAATGTTAAAGGATGTTGTGAGGACAAAGACATATCAAAATGTGATTTACCAGAATAGCTTTCTCTTCAAAAATAAAGTCATTCTTGATGTGGGGGCAGGCACTGGAATTTTATCTCTATTCTGTGCAAAAGCAGGGGCAAAACATGTGTACGCGGTTAGTAAAAGCACAAGTTATATAACTGTTAATTATTTTGTTAAAAGTCTTGAGTGGGATAATCTTGTTGTAGATGCACTATATTGTATGTTCTAATTTGTGAAGGGTTTTCTATTAAGTGGTTTGGTAGGTCCACCATCTTTATTTTTCGTTGTTGGGGACAGTTATGCTCATTCATATGTTGCTCTCAGCATATATATCAAAGTTTTCATACACATCCTGTCCACAAAAATGTGGCAATACACAAAATTGCTACTTAAACATAACTAATATTCTCTTGGTCAAAGCAAACCCTTAAGGCAGCCTCTTGGCTGTTGACCTATTTAATAAGTGGAGCTACATTTATGTAGGTGGAGTGCTCCTTAATGGCTGACATGGCAAAAGAGATCGTCAATACAAATGGTTTTTCAAATGGTGATCCTTTACTCTATCACAGGCAATAAATGTTTCACTAATATGCATTGTATTCTTATCTTCTATGTTTTTGTATAGTGATAACTGTGCTGAAGGGGAAGATCGAAGAGATTGAGCTTCCAGTAAAACATGTTGATGTTATTATCTCTGAATGGATGGGTTATTTCCTTGTGTTTGAGAATATGTTAAACACAGTCTTGTATGCACGCGATAAATGGCTTGTAAGTGAGACTCTACTTTGTTTATTTTCGACGTCAATATCTGGTTCTGTACAATATCAGTACTTGCTATTATAAATGTTTAATCTAGGTTTCTTGGTTTTCAGATATCTCATTGCATGATCACTGATATGCTTGTTTCTTGGTGCAGGTTAATGATGGGTTGGTATTGCCAGACAAAGCCTCGTTATATTTGACCGCAATTGAGGATGCCGACTATAAAGAAGACAAGATTGATTGTAGGGTCTTTTTTTTCTGATTCTGTATTCCTTATGCTTATTGATTTCTCTCTAGTATTCATAATCAGACTTGCTGACATATTCAGTTCAAATAATGTTTTTTTCATTTCTCATCATTCTTAATAGTCATTGTGTTCTTTCTGCAGAAGCGAAAAAAGATAGTTTCTCGGTAATGAAGTATATTCTAATGCCATCATTCTTTGTAATTTCAGTCTGGAATAACGTATATGGTTTCGACATGAGTTGCATCAGAAAACAAGCTATGATGGAACCACTAGTTGATACAATGGACCAGAATCAAATTGTCACTAATTGTCAGCTACTCAAGGTAATATGAAATGTCCTATTATTTCTCTGGTGTTTTCTTCTTTTACTACTGCAACAAACATCAACTACAAGCTACTAGTTGAAGTTAATCTGACATTCTTTTCTTGTCATTTTAGACTATGGATATCTCAAAAATGGCCCCTGGGGATGCTTCCTTCACAGCACCATTTAAGTTAGTGGCTGATCGTAGTGATTACATTCATGCCTTTGTGGCTTACTTTGATGTTTCATTTACCAAATGCCACAAGTTGATGGGATTCTCGACAGGTTGGTTATATGAATAAAAAATTAACTGATTTTTTTATTATGTTTGAAGGAATTTGAGTATATCAAATCTTTCTTCTATGATTTTTCAAATATTTTTGAACACTTTCCATAGTGATGTCTGTATCTCTGTGCTTTGTGTTTCTAGTGGCATTATCTTGTCTTGAAATGTCACCCACAACAGCTCATTATGTGGATATTCTTGTTGCAAAGGAGTATTGCTTATGAATGTCTATTTTCTGTTTGAATGGGTTATATATACCTCTGGGAAAAAGTAAGTACCCAACTATAGATTTTGCTATTGTGTCTGTGATTTGTGTTTCTAGTTGATTCATTTTTTTCAAGTAGAGTTGTGAATGCCTAATGTCTTCTGTTGGAATAGGTTATCTACTTCTGGGAAAAAGTAAGAAGTACCCCAACTAAATATCATTATGCTGCTCTAAAGCTTTACAAAATAATGAAAATAACCCCTTTTAATTGCTTAGAGGTATGCCCAGTAGGTTGGTTTTGAAAAGATTATACTGTTAATTTTACTATGTATGCTTTCAAAAGATAGTTTTCTTGACCTTCTAAAAAAAGAAGACAACCTGCTTGAGGCATCAAAATCTGTGTTATGTTATTTCAAAAAGGTGTCCTGGGTATGCTGGATTTTGCTGGTTTTAGTTCTGCGTTGTTAATGAATACCACACCTCTCTTTTTGCAGGGCCAAGATCCAAGGCAACCCACTGGAAGCAAACTGTACTTTACCTTGAAGATGTACTGACCATTTGCGAAGGCGAAGCAGTGGTAGGAAGTATGACCGTTGAGCCCAACAAAAAGAACCCGAGGGATGTAGAAATCATGCTCAAGTATTCACTAAATGGACAACGCTGCCAGGTCAGCAGAACTCAGCACTATAAAATGCGGTAACCATGATTCTTAAGCACAACCTACGGTCAAGTTCATTATTTTGCTGATGGCTTTTGCTTTGGGATAATGCCACCTGCCCTACTAAGAAAAGCTGAGGCCAATGGTGCCCAGGGTTTGTTAAATTATGTCTTCACATTGTCATTTTATTTGTATGCGCATCAAGAGTCTGGTAAGAAATATGCGCTTTTGTGTTAAGTAGGTGAATTAAGTCACCTCCAAAATATATTTCCCATGTATGGTTAGTTAACTGCTATTGGATTCCACTCCTGCAATTGAAGTATTCTATTTTATAATCCGATGTCTCAAAAGAAGTCTGGGTGCTGTCCAACTTATATCCTTGGCGGGCGCAGTAAAGTTTCAAGGTAACCTTTTAGTGTCAAATTGCAATGTGTTATCACTTATGTATTAATCCATCACTTGTGGTTGCTGATGATTAACTGGTTCGTTACCTACCAACATTGATGTCAATATTGGATCATTTTGATGCATATTTTTCGGACTGTATGTTGTTGATAGAGTAAGTTTGTGCTCTTGGATAAAATGGAACTGTTAAATTATGCTAGTGATTTTTTTAATAGTTTTCTGTGCATGCACTTTGAGAAGAGTAACACTATTAAAGGGGTTCATGAAGTTGGAATATTAATAAAAAAATTATAAGGGTCATAAGAAGTCTATTAAATTGGTGAATTAAAAGGATGCAACTTTTTAAATAAAATTATCATTTTAAATAATTTTTTAAAATTATATCCTAATTTATTTTAAATGATATTTTTTATATTATTTTGATTTATAATAAATAAATATTTGATTTGAGTTCATTTGGTTTAATTTTTTCCTATCTTATTCTATAATTATTATAATATGATTAATTTCTATTTATTTACATTTGTTTTTTTAGGCTGATTTTTTATCATAATATTTTAAATCTCTTGAATGTCATTATAATTTTCTTTTTAATTATTTATTCTTTTATTCAATTTGAGGTAAATAATTATTTTTATTTTAGTATATTAAAATATTGTCATTTTAACAATATTTTTATTGGTGTAATGGTAATATTATTTTTTTTCACTCTTTTTATATTTATCTCTCATTTTTTACCTTTTTATCTTTATTTTTAAGAGAATAAAAGGATAAAAGTATTGTGAAAGAGAAACATAATACATTAGGAGGAAAAAATATTAAAGATATGAAAAAAATATAAAAAGATACAAATAATTATACAAATATAAAAGATTATAATAAACTAATTAAATATATAATAATATTAAAGGGTAATAAATAATAATATATAATAAAGAGTATAAATGATTTTTACTTAAATTATTTAAATATGATATAATTTAGTTTAGCTCATTCATCACCATAAAATTTTATTCAAATATGAGTTTCACCATCCCACTTTATACTTCATCATCTCATTTCACTACTTCTTTAGTTAGTTCCGAACAAAAGTCTTAGGTATTATTTGGCACATTTTAAAAATAGTGTATTGACTAAGGTGTTTGGTAAGTACATAATAAATAATTAAAAGTCAGCATTTTGATATATTTAGAAAATCGACATATGGGGTAGTTACTAATATATTGAAAGTTATTTTTTAATATATTTTTAAAATATTTCATTATTATTTATTATTTGTATAAATATATTTATTCTTCTGTAGATCACTTTATTATTATTATTATTATTTATAAATCATTTGATTAATTATTTATTTTATTATTATTTATTAACATTAAATTAATTAAAATAAGAGTAAGGATTTAATTTATAATATATATAATAATATAAATTAGTTAAATAATTATTTATTTTTTTAATCATTTTACGTTTATCAATCGATTTAAACGCTGTATTTGTCAAATATTTTTAATGATTAACTAGTAGCTCCGCACTAGTTAATCATTAATCTTTAATCGTTAATTGATATTTACTATTAACTATTTAAATTGCTCATACATACCAAACAAAGTCTTAGACTATAAAGGGCATAAACCAATACCTCTAACAAATGAAGTTTAACTCCACTCAAGTGTGAAACAGGTTTTTTTATGGTAGCATTAACTTACTTTCTCGGAAGTTCTATGGGGTGATTTGGTATATTTTGATTTTTATTAATCGATAATTTAGATGGTTAGTATAAAATAGATAACTACTGTATAATTTAATGACAATATCACATTATAATGTTTGACAAATACTAATAATATAAATTATAATTTGAATTATCTTAATAAAAAATTCCTAAATACCCTCAAAAGAATTTTAGTAAGCATTATTTTATATAAACAAAAGAGTAAAAATAAAAAATGAGTTCGAACAAAACTTATAGGTGTTGTTTGGATCCGAAAACTTAAGTTCTATAGAGTTTTAATAATTTATCGATTTGATAGATTGATTCTATGGATGTTTGAATGAACTAGAAAGTAATGATAGAAACTAAAAAGTTGATTTGATAGATTAATTATAATGTGTGTTCGATAAATTATAGAAATCGATAAAATTCAATAATTTTTTTAATAAGTTTATTAAATAAAAAATTAACAATAATAAATTTTTTATTTAATATATTTAAGATAATATACTAAATAATTTTAATAAATTATATAAATTAAATATTACATATAATATAATAAAATAATTCATTAAATTTAAATTATAATTTACGCAAAATAGTAAAAAAAAGTGAAAAGTTAGATAAAGAAAATAATTTAGAGAAAATAATAACAATAGTAAAAATAGCTTATTAAATTTAAAGATAATAGTAAACTTTTTATAATATTTAATAATTAATAAATTAAAGTAGAAGTAAAAATAAAATAAAGCGAGAGTGACGAGAGATGAAAGAAAAATAAAACATCATGTAACAAAAAGAATAAAGAAAAAAAATTGGTTTTTGCTTTTCATAACAATAACCAAAACTCCTGAACTTGGAGTCACATGACCCCAAGATCATGGACATGAGATCCCGTACTAGTTTCGCTAAACGTCACATTATTTGGCAGAACCAACGGAAATCAGACCCAAGTTCTGGTCTGGTTCTCATTCCCAAACATGGCAAAAAAATTTATATTATTTAATCGTTCATCAAATAATTTTAAAAAATTAAGAAGATATTGAACAATATTATTTTCTAATAAAATATGAATATTTTAAAAGTTTGGTTGAATGTACATTTTTGTCAAAATGCATTTCACCAAGTAATATGAAAAGACACATGAATGCTATCTTGTGACGTGATAATTTAGATTACTAAATAAATAAAAATTATCGATAATATATTATAATTAAAGATGATAATGTTGTGGACTCTAAATATTTTAAATTAAATAATCATTAATATATCTAAAATACTTTATACCAAACGAGCTCTAAAACTTATCAATTTGATAGGTTGGTTCTACTAATGAACTAAAAAGTAATAATGAAAATTAAAATTTTAATTTGATAGGTTAGTTCTAATTGATGTTTGGATAAAAATGTGAAAATCAGAAAGGTATTTTTTAGTGAAGATAAATAAGATTAATTAAATTTAAAATTATAATAATAAGTTATTTTATATGATATTTTTAACATAATATAATAAACCAATTTCTTAAATAGTTATAACAAATAAAATAAAATAGATCTCATGTATAATATAATAAAATAATTTGTTAAATTTAAATTTAAAATAATTTAAGAATATCAATAAAAAATAACGAAGTAGTTCCATAGACTATACAAAATTTGAAGCAATTTTCTAATTATAATATTAATAAATATAAACATTCAAAGTAAATTAAAATTTAAATTAATTAAGATAAAAAGATAAAAAATGATTCTCGTAAAAGGTAGTAACTAAAAATGATGAATTTGGAGTCTCATAATTCCATATTCACGGGCATCTATTCTTGCGTTAGTTTCTATCAAATGTCGTGTCGTTTTGGCAAAATTTACGAAAATTAGTGAAACTAGACTCAAGTTCCAACTTGATTTTCGTGCCAAATGCTCTCTAAATATAATAGAAAATGATAAATAATTTGAAAAAAAAAATTGAATCAAGAACTTTACAATGCGGAGGGAAGAGGGAGCAAGGGGGTGCATTGGCACCCCCTGAAATATAAAAAATTTAGTAGTAATAGTCATATGCAAATAATTGGATCTTTGGTTAGAGTACTTGGACATAAGCATAGGTGCTGGGGTCGAATTTTTCTTTCGCATATTTTTATTAGTTGTTTTCTTTCTTGTACTCTATCAGCCCAATTAAATTGGTGTCTCACCATCCTATGTTAAATGTAATAATGTAATTAACTTATTTATATAATTAACACAATTTGTAAAATATTTTTCTTAAAGCTAACTAAAACTTAAAAAAAATATTGGAATCTAGTGTTAAGTTTTTTTCTCCATAATTATTTTTTATTATAGTTATTTTCTTTTGCTTCAACATCAATTATTATTAATTTATATTTATTTGATTTTCAAAAAAATAATACATTTAAATTTTATCTAGAATTTTATTGTCATATTATTTATCTTTTATCAAATTAAATATGTTTATACTGTGTTTATTTATTTACTCTTTTGTAAACTTTTATAATTATTTTATAATTTGCCCAAATTAAGTTTAATGTTAATATTTTTTACAGTTAATATGAAAATAGAGAAATATTTTTATATTATTTGTCATATTGTTCTAATTTTTTTTATGATGATATCAATCTAAAATGCGCACCTTCTGAATAATTTGTCTGGCTCCGCCCCTAAACATAGTGTAATATAATAATTACGAATAAAAATACATGCAATAATCTCTTTTATAATAAAAATCTTAAATATTGCAAGATGATTAGTATCAAGGGCGCATGCAAGCTTAATTTTAAATTACTTCTTAAGACTAAAAATATATTTGACGCGTCAAAAAATGGTAAGTATCGGTGAATGTACTACATCATCCTTTGTCCCTTGGAAACTTGACCCTAATGAAATACGATAAGTAGTAGGAACTCCACATCCTAGCTATGTAAAGCAGCAATTGTATCATTTGATTTTTTATATGCTAATATTTCGCAAAATTTAATAATGAGAAGTTTACATCCAATCAGTTTGTGTGAAAGATAGATAGCTGACTCCAAGAGTTCACATCGACGGAAAGATTCAGCACCTCGATGTCAGCTCTTCGCCATATTGGGAAGAGGAGGAATCCAGTTGATGGAAACAAGCCATGGGCTCACGGACGGACCCAGAACAAAAAGTTAAGGGGGTCAATGCACATAAAAATAAAATAAAAAAAATTAGGAGAGGCCAAGATTGAACTTTAGACCTCTTGCTTCTAACCAAAACACTCTAACCACTATACCAAGTAGATAATCTTAATTATTTTAGCATTTATTTTATATATTAATTGTATCTACTAGTATATACGTATACATATACATATATATATATATATATATATATATATATATATTTTCTATACCAAAAATTTGGAGGGTTGGAGCCCTTTCCCACACTATATGTGGGTCCGCCCCTGCATGAACTGGATCATATACTCAGGAGCTGTCTTAGAATAGGTGACGACACTAGTCTGAGTTGAGGGACGCTCCTTCATGGTCGAGGGGAGATTCATCACAACACATGACACAAAAGAAGAGAGATCTTTTGTGTTCATGAGGTTGAACTAGCACCTCATATCATTTCCAAGGCATACAAAAGCCTCTAGCATTCAAGGCTTTCAAGAAATTAAAAATTACAACTGCAATAGTATCTTTGAACACCAAGAATTTCAAACAAGTATAAAAAATAATTGACATAACAATAATTTGGGTGATGTCTAGACCTTTTTTTATTTTATTTTGCTTTAAGACAAATCCCCACAATAACTTATAAGTTCTTTAATTTTGTCATATTAATTTTGACATGAAAAAATAAAACACGTAAAATATTAAAGCAACACGTATTATTATTATAAAATGGCAAATTCCCCTCGGTGGGGCCCTCCCTTGTGACGACGGTTTCAAATTTAAAGAAAGGCCGCGGAGTAGTTTTCTCGCTAATTTAATACTTCCGCCCGTTGTAAAACCCTAAATCCCCAAATTGCTCTTGCGCCTTCTCCCCCTCAAAAACCCTCAAATTGGGGACACGATTTCTTCCCATTTCCCCCCTTCTGCTCTTCCATCTCCGCCTCCGAACCCTCCCAAATCGGGATGCATTCCGTCCTCATGGAGTCCCCAATGGCGGCTCGATCCTTCGCCGTCGGCAACCTCCAGTCCATGCTCAAAGAGTCCACTGATCGATTCCTGGTCGAAGTCCAGAAGGAAGCCTGCGACTTCTCCGGCTTCCGCTCCGTCTTCTCCCGCCTGTTGCAATCCAGCATCGACCCCCCGCTCGAGGTGGTCTGGTTCTACTGCGCCGTGGGCTACCACGAGGCCGTCCGCTCGAAGAGGGACGTGCTCGATCGGGTTCTGGCGATAAGAAACCTTCTCCAGCTGTTCTCGGCTTTCTCCGGTTCATGTGGTGACGCGAAATCCATAGCTCTGCTTGCCCCCGCCATTTCCGAGCTCTATTATTGTCTGAAGGAGGAGGAGAAGTTATCCGGCAAGGTGAGGAAGAAGGTCAGGTCGGAGATTCAGAGCTTGGTGGAGGGCGTTGCGAGCTTCGTTGGCATTTGCAGTGGAAACGCCTCGAATGCACGGACGAGTGGGTCTTTGCCGCCCTGCTTCGGCGATCTTGTTCGTGTGTGGACTGTCCAACACTCCACTGGGGAGGATTGTTTGAGAGCTCTGTTTCCATTGGTCAGCGATGATGTTTCTGACAGCTTGCGTGAGCCAGAATGCAGCATTGGTTATTTGGCTGGAATTGTCGTGGCTGAAGCCTTTTTGCTGAGGTTGTCCTCTCAGGTTCAGTTGAGCGGAACTCCAAGGACTGAGTTGCAGAAGGAGTTGAAGATTTGGGCCGTCAGTTCGATAACTGCATTTCAGAATTCTGTCTTCTTCGGTATCTAATTTTCCTCTTTGGGCATCATTGTTATTATATAAACTTGATATTACATCCTTACAGTAGCATATACATTAAACTACATAAAGCAGTGAACTACTACCCATCATAAATGATCATTATTAATACTGAGTAATCATATCGTAGTGTATGGGAAAGAGTAGTGAGTGTCTTAACTCTCTTGGCATAACTTTTGCTTCCTGTTTCATCAAGATTGTAATTTGTTCTTTGTGTTCGTTTATGTTCACTTAGTATGTCTCTGCGACTGTAGAAGAGCATGCATGCAAGTTTTCTTAATAGCTTTACTTTTTACTAAGTTATTAGTAATATATCGATTAACATGTTTTGTCCTTTTTATAATTTTAGGCTTGTATCAAAATAAGTGATTGATGTCCTTACTTAATGAATGATGAACAGATTTATTATTGAAGTTGCTGCTGCACCCACCCTTGCCTATTATCTCCCTTGTGGTAAGTTTCATCCAACACATCATCTAAGATACTCGCATTTAGACCAGATGCTAGCAATTTCACATTTTTTCCTGCAAAATCTGAGGTTATTTAACTGCTTCTAGGATATGTTATTAGGATATGGCCATTGTATTTGTTATAAACTTCCATAACAACATACAACTTAATTTTTGTAATCTATGAACTGTGATTCATTCCTATATTTCTGCAACTATGGACAAAAATGGTAATGTTTGCTTCAATTGTTCTGTTGCAAGACTAAAAAACATAGAGCTCTTTGAAGAAATATTTTGGTTGATCGACGTGCTAGAGTTTTCAAGTATAAGTGATTCAAACTAATAGAATGAATAAGTCTTATAGGTATGTCTAGTTGAGTTGCTTATTCTGCTACAATAATTAACATACTATTTCTAACTAGTCTATATATGTTTTCAAGAATTGCCTATAATCACTACTACAAATTTAGCATCAGTGTGCGTGCGTGCGTGCGTGCGTGCGCGCGTGCGCGTGCGCGTGCGCGTGCGTGTGTGTGTGTGTGTGTGTTATTTACAACAACCTTCCATATATTTCTGTTCATTTTTATATCTACCTATGAAGAGGTTCTAATTTTTGTTTGTGTTGTTCAGAATGCTAATGATGAGAATTTGATTAGAGATGTGCTATATGATGCTGTCATTTTGGTTGATTATTCTTTCATGAATATTGATGAATCTACTATAACCGCTGTTATTAGAAGATTGATTGTGACTCATAAAGCTGCTCAACATGCCAAGTAAGAAGATCATTGCATTGGAATGACTTTTTTTAATGTGGTACTGTGTTGCTAAAACCTTATTCAAATGAAAACAGGGATCGAGGTAATCTTGGGAAAGCAACATGTTACTTGAATGCATTCTCAACTTCGTTTCTTTCAAGTGACTTGATTAAATGGGTCGGAAATCGGGTTGGCTCAAAGAAAGTTCACATGCCAAATCCAACCACACCTCAGGATCTACTCAGTCAGTATCGATAATCTTTCTACACGTGCTAAAACTAAAATCTATTCTACTTGAATCAGCTAACATACTCCTTCCTCCTTTCAGAGTGGCTTATGTATCTTGAACAACAAGGGTTAAGATTGTTTGAAGATGATTTATATCAAATTTGTTCTCGATTGAAATTTGAGGAGTCTAAAGTTGTGTCTAAGAATTCAAACTTCATTTTGGATAACAAGGGGGACAACGATGCATCTTTCTTTTTTGATAACAAAGGGGGTATTTCTGGGAACCCTGCACAAGATGATGTCATGGAACCAATTCATACTGCCTTTCTTTCTGCTGCTCGTTCCATGAAATCAGAGGAAAGTAATGGGAGGAAGCGAAAGGAATCAGAAAATGAAGGCTCAGAATCACATATGAGGGTCACCAAATATAAGGTACATGACAGCTCCAGAAAAACTTATCTTTCTGCTCCGGCAACTGATACTGCAAGCAGCAGCAGCGAGGTGGACGATCCACCTTCTGATGATGATGAGATGGAAGAAGCGTAGAGCAACATTAACAACATATGCTTGGTTCAAAGACAAAGTTCCTGTTTGATGGAGCTAGTGAGGTCTTTTTCTTATGACTTGATAATCAGTTTAGCAATTGCTATTGCCAAGGATGACTGGATGTAGACCGAAGTCTGGATAGGAGTTACAAAGTTTCATCCCTGTAATAGAGGATCACAAACTTTGAAGTCCAACTACTACGAGGCACGTTTTGCTTTTTTGGTGTCTGTTGTTTAAAATGTAGTGGGAACACATGTCCTGCAATAGAGCATCACAAACTTATTTCATACAGTGAACTTTGTGATTTAACCAACACACTTATCGATTTTATAGCCCCTCGGTTTAGTACATTGGCAATCCTTGTCTTATGCATGCGGCATATGCTTTAATTTTTTTTTTCTTTTTTTGGGTATTGCAAAAGAGGTTGTGACTCAGTACCAAAAGAAATTGGATAAAGTAGTACTAGAAAATTAAAATAGAAATTTGAATTTTAGTGGTCATGATTCATGCTGATAATTAAGCATAAGTAAGAGAATGCTTTGTTGTTTATGTTGCATCTTCTTTTTTCTTTATTTGTTTGTCGTCTCTTTTTTTTTCGTAATATATTTTTGAATTTTGTTGATGGATGTCTACTGATGCAAGAGCACAGTCAATCGTGAGGTTTAAGTCTAGGTAGCTGGACGCCTACTAAATTTAATTGATGGCATGGCTAATTCCAACTTGTATATGGTTCCAAAATAAGATGAAAGGTGGTTTGCAACTCAATTTGTTTGGATTGAGAATACAAATAAAAGAATAGACATAGAATATGTTCACTTGTATTCCAACAAGTGAACGTATTTCAATTTAGTTGTGTTCTTGAATTTCTTAGGAATAGATTTATTTTAATTTTGTGGAACATAGGTAGTGATTTCACGAATTTTAAGATAATTTTAAAAAATTGAGATGTTGACTAACTTAGTCCTATTCTAATGGATGTTTGGCAGAATTTGAAGAACAACTCTATATTCCATCTTTTATTCCATATTCAAACAGGGTCATATTCTCACGACCCCTCGCTCGTGTGTGTTTTTGGTGAGGACAAAGGATATTGTGAGACATGAGAAATCTTAGGAACTAATCATTGTCTTATAGGCTTTGAGTGAGACTTGAGACCTAACTTGGATTACATTTCAAGCATGGACCTAATGATATATCATAAATACTTTATGGGGCAAAACCTTTTCATGTTCTAGAACAAGTAGTACTCAAATTTGACTCGTTACTACCTATATGATGTATCCATCACCCTCTCTCTCTCAATTAAAAAATGTTTTCGACGGTGAAGTCCGAGAGGATCCGAACCTAATAACATTCAAGTCAATTAGTTCTAGTTGTACTAGTTGATAATAATTTTTTTTCAATTGTAAACATCTCTCATTGTCAGATGTGTGACTCAGTGTTATTCAAATTAGTAATGGTAAATTCAAAATTAGTCATACGTGTGATTCACCTTAACCCTCCAATTTCATGAAAGCCGGTAATTGATGAATAAGAGTAAATTCCAAATTTGCAAATAATTTAATATCTAAACTTGTTCTTCGCCATTGGTATTACCATTTTTAAAAATAATGTATTTGAAACCTCCTGATTCTTACATGGGTCACCCATTAAGATCTTAAAAAAAAATCTCTCTTTTTTTTCTCTCGGAAAGGAACATTTAAGAAATGAGCAAGAATATTTACTAAACACTACATGCATATTTACACTGATTTTTTTTTAAAAGAGCCAAGAATATTAGATCAAATTGAAGATGTACACTTGAAAATATTAATCATTTGGTACATGCCATAATGCTATGAATGGAAGTTTAGATTGTCATAAAACAGATGGAACTGCAGTTAACATTTAATGTAAATGTTCAATCAACCATTATTTTTAGTGTTACTGATTTATTGTTTAATAGTAAAAAAGTTGGCAATAAAATATGCAATTAATCATTAATTTTGCATTTCAGAGATATTTTAACATTAAATAAATGAATCTCATTAATACCACTCCTCAAATCTTAATGTTACTCTTCACTTTATATAATAATTTATATATTACAAAAAAAGTGACACCAAAAATAAGGGATAAAATGATTTAACAAGAAGTGATATTAAGAATCTAGGAGCGATAAAAAAGACACCCGAAACAGATACTTAGCAAATTGAATTGATTGCACTTCCTAGTCAAATTGACGAATTTAATTAATGGCAAAAATCAATCTTTCTAAACATCTTGAACGTTTTTAGATAGTTGACCGGAATTAATTATTTACCTTTTTATAGTTTATAGTTGGAATCTGATTATAACTTGTGGTATAATTCATATCCATGTAAATGCAAGATGAAGTCTATAACTTATAATATTTTGAACATCCCAAAATTATATTTTGGTCAAGAATGAACTCAAAAAAATAACATTTTTATAATCGGTTCGATCATTCAATGGAAAATTGACATCTCATCCGTCAAGTTCAACACAAAAAACCAGAATAACAAGCTGCACCGAAAAAGAAAACTAATTAATTGGTAGAGTCTGATCGATTTCAACCCAATGTTTTATTCTCTAATAGAAAAAAAGAAGACAATAAAAATATAAAATACATTGTAATAGAAAGCTTGACGTCGCTACAACACTTAATTAAATATAAACTAATTAATTAAATCCTAGCCTTTCATTTCTTTATAAATTATTCATATTGAATTATAGACGGTTTGAAAAAAAAAAGGTAAAAGTATTATAGTTTAGGAATCCAATTTAAAAAGTAAAATTAGTATTGAGTGGTAAATTGGTTATCATTGAAATATTTTAATCATTTTATCCATGTTTTACCTTTCAAATAATTATAAATACTATTATTTTATAAAGGAAAAAATAGTTCAACTAGTTAAAATAATATCAAACTAATGAAATCATGATATGCCAATTCTACATCCAATCTGATTTTTAAAATATTGCTCAAAACAAAAATTGAATTAACTCCCATACAGAGAAAAAGTTAATACCAAGAAAGATAAACCAAATAATAACACCTTAATAGTTAAAAAGAATATCAAACTTTACTCAAAGACATGAGATAAAAGATTAGAAAAGTCGAAATATATAGAAGCAAATTATTAAAAATTAAGAGAATTAAAATACATAAAAAATAAAAAGTTCAATGTAGGTACTACATAATTAAGTAGGGAGTATAATGTTATCTATTTTTTCAATTATAAAATATTAGATCTACGATGGATATTAATTTTTTTCTCTTAAATATTTTTTATCTGTTAAATCTACCCATCATAAATTTAGTATCATACAATTGATGAGATAGGTAGCATGATCTAGGGCGAAGCCACGTGTCTATTGGCGTCTGCACGTGATATTTATATTTGCCAATTGACGCAACATGCTTGCTGTCGTGTTTGTTAGCTTGTACACAGAAAGTTTACCCATCCAGCGTTCGAACCCCATCAACTACACCTATCTTATGTTTTTTCACCCAAATAAACAGAAGACCATCCAAAAGTAATTAATATTTAATATAATTATTAATTCTTTAACTCTCTTTAAAATAATAAATAATCTAATCATTAGTTTTATAATTCTATATAATATTCACACTTCATTTCACTAGTTCCTCCAAACATTATTTTTATATTATTAATTCATAATTTAAATTTTTTGATTAATTCATAATTTAAAACTTTTGACTCCTTAAGTACGTTTAGAATCTTTTCTATATTTTTGGTGCTTAAACATATTTACAATCTTTTATAAATTTTTCGTGCCTTTAACTTATAAATTTTCATCATAATTTTTATATTGTAAATATAATTAATTGTGTTATTTCTTTTCTTTATTATAATTAATTTATAATCTGAGAATATCAATTTTTTAAGTATGTTTTACAATCTTTTATACATTTTCGTGCTTAAGTACATTTACAATCTTTTATATATTTTTTGTGTCTTTAACTTATTTATTTCCATCATAATTTTTCTATTGCAAATATAATTAATTGTGTTCTTTCTTTTCTTTATTATAATTACCGTGATCAAATATTCCAAAAATTTTTTTCTCTTATTATTAATAGTAATAGTTTAAAAGAAAAAAACACATTTATTTTGTTGAGTTTTTAGTTTCTTTGATCATTCTTCCTTCAAGTTTCTTGGCTCTTTAGGTACATTTTTTATTTTCTATATATTAACTTTTCATTCTCTTAACTTATTTATTTTTATCACAATTTTTATCACATATATAATTAGTTATGTTTTTCTCTTCTTAAATTCATGGACACATTCATATGATGTATTAAATTCTTAGTTATAAGTATTTATTGTTATTATTATATGAAAAAATATTATTTAAAATAATTTAATTATTTATTTGGTGATAAATAATAATAAAGATTAGAACTTTAAGAAGATAGTTCACCATTCAATTTATCTTAGTATTTATATTATAGAGAAAAAAATGACTTTAAAGTTTATAATCATAATAAAAATTTAAATATCATTTTAGTGAACCCACTGGCAATATTTTCTAGCTCCGTCACTGAGCATGATGCTCCCTACTTAACTAGGGAACATCTTCATTTTTTTTAAAAAAATATTAATAAAACTTACTAATTAGAATTGAACCTAAAATTTCTAAATATTAATTTTACTATGTATTTAATATTTATTTTACTTATTAATTGTGACTATTAATATATAAGTATATATATTTTGACCATCCATATAATCCGCCCTTGCTGGTAAAAAAAAGAATTAATTTCAGTAATTTCATTAATGATTAATAGCTTAGCAACAAATATTGCCGTTTAGGAAGTGAAAAAAATACATATATATTTTCTTAATTGTAATCATAACTTAAAATTTTTGTTTCAATTAGTCTATATGGTTTTGAATGGCACACAACGTCTTAACAAAAATATTTTTACATTCATGACGATTAAAATTTGAATATACATATATATGTATATCTAAAAATTTCAAAACTATCACCATTGTCGGAGGAACGAACCAATCACCGCTCGCACCAATCAAAACCCATCACGTCATGCACGCGCACCGTTAATAAGATCAGGACCGTCGCCTTCACGCCGTCCCCATGATCCGATGGTCCATCTCGTGTTCCATATAAATAATGCCCAGACAACAACTCGAGACCTCCGTGGAGCCGCTGGACACGTGTCAGCAGGAGACAGCGGTCAATCCCGGGTCCACCGCCCGCCTCCCCTTTATATCTGGCGAGTCAAAGCAACGGCCCAACATTACCCAACCGCGCGATCGGACGGCCCAGAATTCCCTTACTTTATGGAGGTTATTTTGGTCATTTACGCGAGTCCAACGTCTAAGTCCGTTGACGTCATCGATCGCGGACAACGGGGAGGGGATTCTCCTGTTCCCACGTGTACAGTGTTGCACAGGTGTCAGAGGGTTGGAAAAGTGGGTAAATAATTCGGGGGCATGTTAATTTGCGGTGCGTTGCGTGGGTGCTAAAGAAGAGGAGGAGGAGGGCGCTTTGGTATATAATTAAGCAGCGTAACGGAAGGGAGCGCGGGGGAAAAGAATACAAGGGAAGAGGAGAAGGTGGAGACAGGAGAGCGGCGAGGAGGGTCACTGGGGTCGCCGCCATCGTCGCCGTCGTCGTCTTGGACGCCGGAAGCTTCGTCCGGCGATGGGAGACTCGAGCGGTTCGGTGTCGGTGGACGTGGAGAGGATCTCATTCGGCGGAAAGGTTAGGGATTCGTTGATCCGTCGATTGCCATTTCCTTGCTCCTAATTTGCAGCTCTGGAATTGATTGGATAATGGCCGGAGTCTGTTCCGCGTTGGAGTTTTCTCTTATTGGTTTGTAGTTGGAAAGGATATGTTTTGGCTTGGAAAGGCGGGATTTTGGGAATTTGATGTCGTTTTTGGCGGCTCGTCTTGTGGCAACGAGCAGTAAAGTTTCCATTTTTTTTGCGGAAAGATTCGTTCTTTATGTTTCTTCTGTGCCAAAACTCTGCGGTTTTATTTGAGTTTTTGAGAAACTATATGGATTTATTCGAGTGCTCATGCTTCAGGGATGGTGGTGGAGATTACTGCGTGTCATTTTGGTGTTTCCGGATTCAATGTTGTTTGCTTTTGTCGCCATGATCGTCGTTTGCGGTTTTGTTAAGAGCTTATTAAATGCGTTGCGAATTGAGAAAGAATAGAATATCTAATTATCCATTTGGAAAGATCAATTTCAGTAATCTTTTCTTGTTTCGAGTCAATGGTTGCTTGCTCGGCGTTCGTAATGCTTGGAGTAGAAGTTCTTTCTTCCTGGAGGTAGGACTCAGGAGACTATATTAATTTAATCTGATAAAAGCTGAACAAATAGTTTGGTATTGTGAATTCTTCAATCTCTATGCATAGGAAGATGGTTCATATTAAATTCTCCAAAGACCAGAAAAAAGTAATTTTTTGCCTATTCCCAGGGGCTATTTTATGTGTGCAACCGTGCGGAAATCCATCTTTGCAGGATCATGTTTCAGTTATTAAGTCAGTGAGCTTGCGTGTATCTGTTAATTTTCCCCATAATTAAGGACATCATTAAGTGCTGGTCCTTCATTCTGGTTTATCTCCAGGTCAACGCCATGTGTATTTTTTGAGCTTTATCAACTTCTGAGCAGCCGGGGCCTTGTTTTTATTTGACATGGTTGGTAGAATAGAGAGCATCTTTCTCTGAGGCATATATTCCAATTTGATCTTTTATGGGTCATCTGTACTTCATGCTCTCCACAAAAATCTGATGGCTATGTGCCATTTATTCAAATGAGAAAACTTATCTAGAACTGGTAGCAGTTTGTTAACTTGTGATTACCATAATATGGATGACATCATTTTGTCATGGTTTAAATGGTTTTGAACATAATTACATGGTGGGTACCAGCTGGAAAATTTTCCCACATACCGATTTGTGAAGCACGAGCTATGTTGAATGCCCCTTTAAGAAAGAATGTTACTTAGGGTCAATTTTTTGTTTCACATTATGTCCATCTTGTATATTTCTCTATAATTTGTTGTTGCTTAATCATTTGTAATTTCTGGCCTGCAGGAACATACTGTTAAAACCCGTCATGGCGTAGTATCTGTTGCTGTGCATGGAGATCAGGAGAAACCTGCACTAATAACATACCCAGATGTTGCCTTGGATCGTGAGTGCTTTCCTTCAGACAGTTTCTGTTTTTATGCCTTCACTTCATGGAGGCCTGAATGATGTTTAAAATCACAAGCCTGCAGAATAATTTGTTGCTAACATTGTTGCGACTAATCTCATTTCTTTGACTCAAGCTTACATGCTTATTTCTTTTTATCTCCAGATGTCTCATGCTTCCAAGGATTATTTTTTTGCCCAGAAGCTGCTTCATTGCTGCTTCACAACTTCTGTATCTATCACATTACTCCTCCAGGACACGAGGTTGGTTTTCAAGTTGAACGTTTGTTCAAAATATTGCTTCTTGCATTATCAGGTAGCAGGATTCTTTTTTGTTTTCCATAGCATGATTGTCATATGGCTTTCCATCTCTGCAGTTAGGAGCTGCTCCAGTTTCATCAGATGTTCCTGTCCCTTCTGTGGATGATTTAGCCGAACAAATTGCAGATGTTCTTGACCATTTTGGGTAAGATGTGTCTACTTGCCTGTTCATTCTCATGAGTTAGCATCTAGAATATGAAATTCTTAATGTTAGAATCTTAAAGTTTCTCTTATCCTTTGTTCCATCCCTTTCTAGCTTGGATGCAGTTATGTGCCTGGGAGTTACAGCTGGTGCCTATATTCTTACACTTTTTGCTGTAGGTATCACTTTAGTTTCATAAAAAGGTGTCCCTTTAGTTTAATGTTCTACTATATTTGTTGCTGAAGTATGTTTACTTTAATTGTCAAATGCTTCCAGACAAAATACAGGGAGCGTGTGGTAGGTCTTATTCTTGTATCGCCTCTATGTAAAGCTCCCTCATGGACGGAATGGTTGTACAATAAGGTATTGCACAAAATATTCTGTTTTTTCATTTATTAGCTATATTATTTGTTTATAAACTGATGAATGGTTGAATTTTCAGGTTATGCTAAATTTACTCTATTTTTATGGGATGTGTGGCATAATAAAAGACAGTTTGCTTCAGCGATATTTTAGCAAGGTGGGTCTGCAATAAATATGTATGCATTTTCCTCAGTTAAATTGATCCCATGCTCATAGTTTCTTCTTTGCTATTTGATGGTTGCAGGAGGTTCGAGGTAGCCCACAAGTTCCTGAATCTGATATTGTACAAGCATGCAGAAGTGTGAGTGTTCATCCATTTTTTGTCACTTCTTGTATTTAATGTATGGGTTTTGTTGTTAACAGAGGCTATTGCATATACCTTTCATTGGCTATAATATTTTAATCTGCAGTTGCTAGATGAAAGGCAAAGCTCAAATGTATGGCGGTTTCTTCATTCCATTAACCGGTAACACCGCTTATTTGTATTCTATCTCCATCAACAACTTGGAAATGTTAGTTGCTCAACATATTAAGCCTTTATATCAACGAGCAGGAGATACGACATTACAGAAGGTTTGTGGCAGCTACGTTGTCGAACATTAATATTTGTTGGCGAGAACTCTCCATTCTATTCCGATGCACTTCATATGACATCCAAGTTGGACAGGAGATATAGTGCCTTGGTGGAGGTATGATATTGATATTAGTGTTATCTTGTTCTAGGAATATTTGTTCCTGGAAATAAGCTTTATTTGGAGCTATTCTAATCTTGTGCTGACGGCAGACCTTCCTCTTAACGTGTTGCAGGTTCAAGCATGTGGGTCAATGGTGACGGAAGAACAGCCTCATGCTATGCTCATACCCATGGAGTACTTTTTCATGGGTTATGGCTTGTACAGACCTTGCCAATTTACTGGAAGCCCCCGAAGTCCTCTTAGCCCATCTTGTATCTCTCCGGAGTTGCTGTCACCTGAAAGCATGGGTGTAAAGTTAAAACCTATCCGGACCAGGGCTTCACTGCAAGTTTGACAGAGATACATTCAGACTGCAAGCCAGGCAGAGTATTAGAAAGTGTGATAACCTCGTTATTAGATAATGCTGAAACACCAGATGGTGTATAAGATGGATTCATTTTCCTTTTGATACTTGGATGAGGGGATTCTTTGATTGTAGATAGAAATGAAAGCAAGGATTGGTGGGCTTATATGCTGAGAGAGAAAAAGAAAGTAGAAGGGAAGATTCTATTCCATTCATTTGTAGACACGATGATGAGTTCGGAACATTAATAAAGGTGTTAGTTTCTTGAATAACCAGATGCTATTTTTTAGTTATATATTCCGCATGGGTATTTGTTGTGCAAATCCTATTCATCTTTATGCTTCTCCCACGAGGAATGGCTCTGGTGATTACTTGATTCATGGCTTTGTTACCTTTTGCTTTATGATGGATGTTTATGCACTCGTACCATCAGCTTTGAGAAAGTTTTGTTGTCACCGCTTACAAAGTTAGGAAGTGGTGGATTGGTTTCAACTTTTAATCTCTTCTCCTCATAAACTGTAACTACATTTGAGAGGGAGAGAAAGTCCATGTTCTGCCTAATATAGTTCAAGTCAACTAAAATTTACTGCAGTTCAACATAGATTGCTCAGATGTGCTGCAGAAGGGATACATGTGACATGAGGAACAAAACCAGCGAAAATTGCTAATTCGGATTGTTCTTGGTCAATGTTTTCATCATAGAGGAAAGTGACATTAATGCACAAGTGCAGATTAACTTCATCAAAATGCTGTCTTCAATACTCTGAATTTTTAAACTGAATCAGTCGATTGATTGAGCCCTTTACTAACATCATTTTTTTCCTCTTTTTCGAAATGTTAAGGCCAACTAATTCTTGGCATTTTGACTGATACAAGTTCACTCTAGACAAACACTATTAGCTTTCTGCATTTGACATATCCAAAAGTTGGCATGAAGCTTCATGTTGGCATCAGGATCATATATAAGATGTAAAAGATTCTTAAGGCAGAGCAGTCACCACAGTTATCTGCCCCTGCTATCTGCTTGTATAAGTTAACTATGTCAGAATGACAACATAAAGGAAATGGTTCAGGCGTTCGACACGGCCTTCAGCCATATTCCAATATGTAGCTAGGCAGCCATAGCTAATAACTTAGTGAGGAACCCGGAGAGCCAAGGGACGCCCTTCGGCGGCGGCGGCCATGGGAGGATTCTCGAATTTGCAGTCGACGGAGAGTAATTGGGCACTGCTCCGATCAGCAGCAATTGACCTGTGAATTAGCTGAAGGAGCACTTCCTCCAGCTCCTTGCCGTTGCTCCATTCATGGACCTCAGCCTTCAACCGCTGCGGTTTGGCAGCTATACAATTCCACAGGGGGAAGTTCTTCCTTGGCATGACATGGTCTCCTTCACTTAGTTTAAGGGACGGGCAGTAGTCACCTTTTCCGTCGCCCAAGTAGATGAATAGCTTCCTTTCGCCGTCAACTGCGGATGCACGAATTCGCTCAATGATCTTTCCCTGCATTCAGTAAAATTTACAATTAGTACAGAAAAGAGTGGTTTGATATGCTGATAGAAACTGTGAAATCAAGTGCCAAAGGAAAGATTACTTTTTTAATTTCTGTAGAACAACCTTATGATTTAATTCATACTGCAACTATGGAATTTGGGTGTATGGTTCTATTCTTATGATTCAATATTGCTCTTAGGCCTCATTTACTGATTGAAGATTGGCCAAGTGGAAAAAAGACAGCTTTTGATTTCAGAGCACCATCTTGAAATAAGAACAGATGTTCTTAATAAAGGAAGCAATCACACATGAGAAAAAAGCAAACAATTTGTGTGCAGCCAACAAGATTTATGAACACTGGGAATCAGTGTGTAATAACAAGTACCTTGCACATGTTGGATGGACACAGACGGCAACCAGAAATCAGTGTGCTAACAAATACCTTGCACATGTTGGGCGGACACAGACTGCAACCATGAGGACAGAGGTCGTAGTCATGGAAAGGCTGAATCCTAAGCCTTCCTTGCTCGTCGACATAGGTAGGATTCGTGTTGATCTCTGTGAAACACTGCAAAAGCTCATGGTGATCCAGGATCGTCTCTATGAAGAAGCTGTTTGCATCACTCGCAACCCTCAGATCACACCTGCATCATCCCCAATCACAGGAGAACAGATCCAAATAAATCACTGCGTAATCAGAGATCTTTACAGTACACCAAAGAGCAAGACAGTATTATACATACCCCAAAGCAGAGGCTGCTTTAATGGCCGCGACGACATGAGGATCCAAAGGAATCCTCTTGAGGCACTCTGCAATGTCTCCAACGCTCCTCCCTCTCAAGTGCAGCTCCTGCATCATCCTGTCCTGAAACCAGTACAAGAACCAAATCTTTCTGTCATCCAACAAATCCCTCACAGGCCTTAAACAATCAAATGGACAGAAGAAGCAAAAAAACTGATGACAGACCATGAGAGGATTCCAACGCATGGTGGGGTAGAGCTCCTCAAAGCGCTCGGCGACGCCGAGCTGCTGGATGACCCAGTTGTCGCTGTCGCAGTCGATGATGGTCTTGTCGAAGTCGAACACGACGACGACGCCATTGCCGGCGGCCATCTGGTGGTGGTGCCTCCTCTGAGGGAGGAACAGGGGCGAGAAAGACGAGATCTTTGGAACTTAATTTTGTTATGTTTAGGCCGCCGTGAGGAGGATGCGGATGTTGTTAGATTGGGGGTATATATACACGTGTCGTTTGATAGATTGGTAGGTAATATTGTGCAAGGAAAAAAAAAAAAAAACTAACTACAAAACATGGGATTGTTGAGGTTGGGATATGATCCATACGTTTGGGACTTTTTTTTTTTTTTTAATAAAAGTTATGCGAGTATTGAAACTTCTACTAATTTATCATGATCCTGATGAGTGATATTGTCAATCAATTTTTCTTAAATATGAATTTTGTGTTTTAAAGATCACGAAAATTAGTAGTTCCGAGTTTAATTTTTGAAATTATTAATTTAATTAAAATAATATTATTTTGCTCTTTATCTTGATTCTGAATTAATCAGATCTCGAGCAGGATAAAATTCGATATATGAGTGATAATTTACTGCTTAAAAGGAGTTTTTTGAAATAAAATTATTTTATTTTTTATATTTATTTTTTTAGAAAAAATATTTATAATGGTTTACTTAAAAAGTAAAGTAATTTTTTGGTTCAAAGTATAAGCTAATTGGTATTATTAATGAGTGAAATTTTAACTTCAAAAATTCGAATATAAGATAATTAAAATTTATTTTTATCATATCGAATTAATAAATGAAAAATATTATGATTTAAACAATCATACTTGTCTTCAAAATTTTGATCTTCTTTCCAAATGTCGTCTACCTTTTCATCTCAATCCCATTCGCACAAAGCGATATTGCCGAAGAATTGAGAATGGAGGAAGGAACGGGATATTCCAGGAAGCACCGAAAACGTCATGGTTTGTTCACACGAGAATTAGCTGAAGAACATGGGAGAATATTCGGGGATAAGTTGTTTCAAGCTCTAAAATGGACCAAACTTTTTTAATTGGCTGCAAGCTTGTTGAAGGCTTAGTGGAGAGGTCTTTAATTAAGCTTATATTAACCTTGTTTAATATTTTTGTTCTGTTTTGTTTTCTCGTGATGACTTGAGAAAGGTTAAACTTTAGTCCAATGTCCACAAGGGATTTGGCTTCATTTGGATGTCACAAATGGCGTGAAGCAGAGGGAGGTTGTTGGGATAAGAGTCATACCGCTGATTTAAGCAGCACAGCACAAACATATGCAACTGCAATGACACTTATTTAGTAATATATGTTCAATTAAGTTGAGTGACACACCTGATTAGTAGGAATGTGTCTCGGGTTAAGAAATCGAGAGCTAGAAGCCTCGAGTTCGAGCTTTGGAATCGTCAATTTGATTAAAGGAATACTATTTCTGCTTTTCGTCCTCGTTCCGAATTAGCCGGGTGCTAGTAGCTCTGGACACCGGAGGTCTCGCGGGAGTAAAAAAAAAGTAATATATGTTCAAAAGGAGAAGTTTACGGCTTCTTAGTATGTCACATGTGATGTTGGGTTCTTTTTCTAAAAGAGGATGCCCATGCAGAGTCTGTGTGTGTAGCATTATGATATATTTCTTATATTCCTTGTGACAGAGGTTAATATTCAAAAGTATTAATATTTAATTAATTCGATCATGCTTATAAATTATTAGAAGTTTACTCATTTCTTAGTACTACTTTTGAATTTCTTATCAAATTGTGCCTCTCGTTGATTAAGATATGTGTAGTATGTATGCAAAATGCTACATGTTATGACCAGGAAGCTTAGAAGAGAAGAAGAAATTGCAAATGAGCAGCAAATTACAGAAGGAGAAGCAGAAGTAGAAGAAACCACAGAAAGAGAAATCACATGGACGACAGAAGAGGAACAAGTCATCGCTAACAAAACGGAGCAGAACAGGTCAAGGCAAAGCACAGAGGAGGCGGAGCAAAACTGGCAGAGCACAGAAGAGGCGGAGCAAAACCAGGCGGAGCAAAACCAGAAGGCGGAGCAAAACCGGCAGAGCACAGAAGAGGCGGAGCAAAACCAGGCGGAGCAAAACCAGGAGACACAGAAGTCGGAGGAAGAAGCAAAGTTAAAAGCGACAGAAGACAAGAGAAAACGGCGAAGGCCAAAACGTTTTGAAGACTATTTGATGTAAGAGGGGGGTATAAATAGTAGAGAAGAGAAGAAAGGAGGGGTCAAGAATCCAAAAGAAAACAGTTATTCCAAAAGTAATAAATCGACTTAGCTTTTGTAGAGCAACTTTAGCCGCGTTGTTTCCTTTATCCTTCGCAGGTTCTTCTGCATCGTCTTCGAGTTCTCTTCCGGCGATCTTCTTGCATAGCTCCTTCTCCGGTGAGCTTCTAGTCGAGCTCTCGGTCGGCAGTCGACTCCAGCCAGGGACCTCCAGCATTCCTTGGTATTCTTCCGGCTCCGGCTTAGTTCCAGCTTTCGCAACTCCAGTCCGGCGACGTCGGCGACGGACATCGGCTATCCCTAAACCTGCACAAGGAGGCAGAAGGAGTGAGAGGTCTTAGGGAGAGAAAAATCACGGCTGCCTTTTATATTTTCTGAAGGCGGAAGCGTCGAGGTGG
>LTAE01000025.1:147952-166759 GCA_001647135.1 Pontederia paniculata
CATATAATTGCATTAATAGAAATAATATATAATAGCAAATTTGTTCATGTCATATTATATAGTTGCAACTCTCCAAATATTTTTTTTGCATCTAAATGACTTTCAAATAGAATAAAATATAGCTAGCATATGTTTATATAAGTCTATTTCTATTAGTTATCAAAATATAACATATAATTTTCATAATCATAACAATCACATGGTATAACATCTACTTTCAACAACACTTGTTCATGTACTTTCTTTTATATTTATGTACATATCTGCAAAACAAAATATAACACTATTTGAAGAAAATATTCATAAGCAATCGTGAACTAAGAAATATCATTTAAATATATCTTAAATGATAACTTTACAAATATTAGATATCATAAAAATATATGAATAGAACAATACAGATCCACCCTACATATGTTATTCTTAGTTGTTTTTCTCTTTACTCTTTCTTCACAACCATCAAGTTATAGGTCACCTTTCTTACTCTGATGAGCTAGTGATTTAAAAGGTATATAAATGATGCATAAGTACTTGATATTACTTTACTTACTTGGAACAACTAATTTGATTAATTCAATCTAAAGTTGTGCACCTTAGCAAATGTCATAATAGTAAAAGATAAATTAATAACTTCCATTATATATATCCAAATAATATAAAACTAATTTTATCTCAATTTAGACTCAATGATGTATAATAAATATATATTTTTTAGAATTTCATCTGATTTGATTACAGATTCTAACATGTGTTCTATGCTGATTTTAATTCTAGTCGATTGAGTGATGTGTAATTAAAGATTGATAAGACATTGTAGATGGCATCAATTCATGATTTGTTAACTTTTATATAAATTGGACTTACTAAACTTTCATGTATAAAAATCCTGAAATTTAATCTTTGCATATCATTTTTCTAGAAATCTTGAAATCAAACTATTTTTTATCCCTAATCTATAACTCGATCGATTAAGCCATGGAAGATAGAAAATTTATAACTTTATTTATACATATTATTTTAACTTCATTTATACACATTGTAGACTCATTGTTCAGAGAAGGCCATTAGATGCGCTAGTAAGAAGGGTAGAGCAAACAATCTGGAGCCCGATTAAAAGAGGAAGAGGGAGGCCAAGACGAACACTTGACGAGCTAATAGAACGAGATCTATTAGCGAATAATATACCTAAAAATTTGGTTACTGATAGAGCGCAATGACGTCGTATGATCCATGTAGCCGACCCCACCTAGTGGGATAAGGCTTTATTGTTGTTGTTGTACTTGCATATGATCCTATATAGAATTCTCTATAAACCACAAGTAACAAAAGTTTATTACCTTTATGCAATTTATTTCATAATTTATAATCCAATCTTCTTACTGTCTTAGAATAAATGAGTGGTATGCAGGGACGAACCTAGGAAGGAAAGTTAGAGAGGGGCCAAAATATATAACAATAAATTACAAAAAATTGGAAGGGGGTAAACCCTTAGACCTTTAGGTGTTCGCCAAAATCATTTATCCACTAATGTCAATTAGATAATTGTGATATTTTGTTAGCATTTATTTTATTTATTGACTATAACTACTAATATATATGCATAGATATACTTTATATACCGAAAAGTTGATAAGGGCCGAGGCCCCCCCGGGGTATACTTGAGTCCGCCCCTGATTATATCCGTAATGCATAAAAAGATAAGAAAGTAAGCATGATAAAAGATAGACTTATAATTAAGTCACTGAGTATAATTAGCTAAGAAACTAAATTCAAGATAAATGGTCACATGTTAAACTTAAGTTTTAGATTAAAATCCTATATTATGCTTATGTTTATTTTGATGTTATATGCATGTTACGTGGGTTTTCACATATATGGATGATATGATTCACCTATTCTTCTACCTTTACTTACTTTAACAGAATGAATGTCCTCTATTTATGGATCCTACAAGTGAGAAGAAAAATGATGATGCTACTTATGATGATGGTGCAACTCATGATGGGAATGCACATAAAAATGTCATGGGCTTATCTTAGGGCTTGAATTATGTTATGTGTTATCTTTCTTTGGCTATGTATCACTCTTGGATAAACTTATGTATGTCTCTTCAAGTTAAGTGATCTTTTACGGACAATATATCTTAAGCTAAGTTTAATATGAAATCTTCTAATTATGTCTTCTCATCTCTAATATCTTTTGTTGTTTTTATTATGTCATGATCTTTAACTCTCCCTTTATTTTTGTTCTATATTTGATCTATATTTTTTTGTCATTTTCGGATTCTTATGTGTGTTAACCAATGGTCAAGTCAAAATTATTATCTTGATATCTCGATAAGTGCTTTGAGTATCTTGGTATCTTGATATCTCGATTCGTCCACGTAGCGAACCCGTTTTTGAAGCGTTACAACATTTTTTATTTTTGTTCATTTATCCGGCCATGCAATTTGTGCCTTGCATAATTTATCAAGCCAGCTGGCACGAACCTAAACCTCGGATTCAACTTACTGTGTTCATTTTTTTTTCCTTCTTTTGTATTACTTTATTATTGTTGTAGAGCACAAACTAGCCACAATCAAAACATGAATGAAGGAAATGAGGTTTTGAAGTGATTATTTAACTATTAATTCTATCACCATCTTTAATAGGAGTTCGAAATTTCATTCTTAATATATTATTTTTCTTTATTTACTATAAATGTCTTTTTTTCCTTTTATTGATTTTCAATATTTACATCTCATTTCGTGATGATAAAATGTTATCGGTAGTACAAAATAGGTTGACATATATTGCAACAAAAATGAAACTGAAGCCGATGGCGCCATGAACACGATTCTAAGGTGTCACAACCTATGAAATTTAGATTCTACAATATATTCAAAGTGGTGATCAAAGCTCCCAATTACTCAAACCAACTCGTAGATGGATCGTGCCTTATTTTCTTATTTATATTTTCTTAAATTTAATGACCTCCTCCTTGTGATAAAAAAATCCAACCACTCTAGCAAAATTTAGGTTATTTCTTGCTAAACTTCTATGCTGATTTGATTATTTTTCCCTTCATTTCATAAGATGACATTGGAATTCTTTGTTCTAAAAATCTATTTTATGAAAAGTAATAAAATACAACCTGCTTGTTAAATTATGCTTAGGAAATAAGCTCGAATATATATAAATATAAAGGCTGTCCTATGTTTATCAATTAGTCTAATTACATTTTTTAAATTTAATAATGTTCATAGAACCATAGTTCAAAATTCTAGAAGCACAATTCTGGGTGAGACTAGGCTCAAAGGCCCATTATGTACATGTACCAACGTAGACTCATCATTGTCCATAATAATGATCAAGGTCCAGGCCGACTGGTTCAACATGAATATCAACATTAGTAATCAATTAATGTTAAAAATAATTTAAATACTTAAACTCAACTATTTTTTTAGTGATTTTTAATCATTATTATATTTTAATAATAGTTTAATGCATCTACGATGCATAAAAATGCAGAGCAGATCCTAACCTTCAATGTATAATTAATAGTAGATTTGATAAGTCATATTTTTTTAAAATTTTAAAATTTATCATTGATTAATATTTAATGGTTAAAATATGTTATGCAGGTATGTAAATTTCTCACCCTTTTATAATTGTAAACATGTTAGGAAAAGTTTCGCCCCAATAAAGGAAATACTTTTTTACTGTTTTTCATCGCTAGTTAGGAATTCTTGAATTGCAGCAAACTTGTTCGCTTTGACATCCCGTTAGCTGCTTAGGATGGCTATATATGTCCTTAGAAACTTATTTTTTCTTTTATGTCATATTAAAATTACCACGACTAAATCGAATATTCTCGTGATTAAATCATTTTCTCCCCTTGCAAAAGAATTCTAACTATACCAAGATAAATATTGCTAAGAATATAAATATAAAGATGTTTTTTTATTGGCTTAAGCTTTTAGGATTATTGATAGCACATTTAATTTAACATAATATCAAAGTCAGAGGTTCTGAGTTCAATTGCTCATATTAAACATTGACCATACGTGAGTAGAAGTGTTAAGAATATAAATATAAAGATATTGCTCTTCATATCGGCTTAAGCTTTTAGAATTGTTGGTAACACATCTAATTTAATAAATATCAAAGACATCATGATATATGATAATATGTGAATTCTTTGGTGTCGGCAACGCTTTCGAAGGGAAAAAGATTGGACGTGGAAAATATATTTTTTTACCTTTCACCTTTTCTTTTATCATACAATAATAGAAAATGGATTTTATCATATATTTCAATATTTAAAAAGTCATTTTTTCCATTAATGAAAAGAGAAAAAAGAAATACTACAGCAGACAAACGAGATAGTCATATCTCCAAAATATGGATTGTGAAGAAAAGGCTATCCGACGCATACAAAAAAAAGGGCATACGTGCCGTGCTCCGATTGGTGGACTCTAGATTTTGTTCGCCGGTGGTGCTTGGAGATAAATTTGCAGAGATTTCTCTCCCTCCACAAACAGAGGAGGACAGAATCTAGAGGCCGACAGGTCGCCAACTCAGCATCTGATGTCACACGCACGGACCAATCAGAGGCGATCTAAAGATACGACGGGATAAGGACATCTATCTCTCTTCCGAGTTCCAAACTCGTCTCCGGTTCCTATATGAACTCGCCCCCACTCGTCTCTCTTCCTTCACCCATCAGCAGCAGTCTCTCTCTCTCTCTCTCTCTGTACACAGCGCCAGAAAAGCTCAACATCCTCCAATGGCTGCCACGATGGCTCTCTCCTCCCCGTCCCTCGCCGGAAAGGCGGTGAAGCTCGCCCCCTCGGCCTCCGAGATCCTCGGCGAGGGCCGTGTGACCATGAGGGGCAAGACCGGCGCCAAGCCCAAGCCCGTCTCCTCCGGCAGCCCCTGGTACGGTCCCGACCGCGTCAAGTACCTCGGCCCATTCTCCGGCGAGGCTCCCTCGTACCTCACCGGCGAGTTCCCCGGCGACTACGGCTGGGACACCGCCGGACTCTCCGCTGACCCGGAGACCTTCGCCAAGAACAGGGAGCTCGAGGTCATCCACTCCAGGTGGGCCATGCTCGGCGCCCTCGGCTGCGTCTTCCCGGAGCTGCTCGCCCGCAACGGCGTCAAGTTCGGCGAGGCCGTCTGGTTCAAGGCCGGCTCCCAGATCTTCAGCGAGGGTGGGTTGGACTACTTGGGCAACCCCAGCCTCGTCCACGCACAGAGCATCTTGGCCATCTGGGCGTGCCAGGTGGTGCTCATGGGCGCCGTGGAGGGCTACCGCGTTGCCGGCGGGCCGCTCGGGGAGGTCGTCGACCCGCTGTACCCGGGAGGCAGCTTCGACCCCCTCGGCCTCGCCGACGACCCGGAGGCCTTCGCCGAGCTCAAGGTGAAGGAGCTCAAGAACGGCAGGCTCGCCATGTTCTCCATGTTCGGATTCTTCGTCCAGGCCATCGTCACCGGCAAGGGCCCTCTTGAGAACTTGGCCGACCACCTCGCGGACCCCGTCAACAACAACGCCTGGGCCTACGCCACCAACTTCGTCCCCGGCAATTGAGGAGCAGGGGCGTGTCTTCTGCCGTGCATGGATTGTGTCTTGAGTTGAGAAGTTGATATTGCTGCTGGCATTGTATCAATTATTGTATCATCATCATCATCATCCTCTGAGATGTGTTGTACCATTAATTTATATTTCCACAAATGAATGCTTCATCTTTCGTTAATCAATCGTCTCCCAATTTATTAGAAACTGCTTTCAATGATTGTTTATTTAGACCCTCTTTGGCATTGACATAAAAATAAATTATGTTATAGCATTTAGCGTTTTGATTGACTTAGTCAAAACTTGACAGGTTTGATAAATACCAAAAAGAGTAGCGACGAGCGACGAGTTGCGAGCGTATTGAGACGCTTAAACACTCAACGTTTGGAGATTCAAAATTAGCGCACGAAAAATTCTTATCTAATATATCATTTTTTATACATATAATAATATAAATAATTTAAAAGCTCTCATATATTCATTTGAGTCATTTAACGCTCGTAAGCTAATCCAAACGTTCTATTTGAAGCATTAGTCGCTATTCATCATTTGAATCGCTATTATCTAATTATATCATTATTAATTAGTTAAATCGTTAATCATGCCAAACAGAATTGGTAGAAATGTGCCCCACCATATTTTCCTTTAAATAATTTTCAACTTGCAAAATTTTCTTTTTAACAAAGTGTACATAATTTACCATAAAAATCAAACTCCATACTGTTTGATATAAATCACGAAAATTTGCAAGTTGTTCTTATTTTCTTTGCTTTCTTTCTAGCCGTCAATGTCTTGTGAAATCACCGGTCCTTCAAGTCATGAATTCCTAAAAGTTCAAGAATAATAATCTTCTAAAATAAAAAGGCCCTTGGATGACAATTGTTTGAAAGAAAATATTGCATTAAATATCAAAATCTTGTTAATTTACATACAAGCTTTTTACATAAAAAATGAAACAAATGAGAAACCGCTAAGCAATAATGAGATTATTGTCGTGCTGCAAACATCACGGAAGGAAACATTGTCCATTTCTTCGTTGCATTTGCGAGGGGAAAAAATCAATTCTACATAGCAACAGCGGGGAATATGTATGTCTGTGGTACTTCACATTTTGTACAGCAGCTAAGTCTGGAAATTCAAGTACCTGGCATGTTTTGTAACATCCTTGATTCATCACAATCAGAAACCTCATAATGCCTCAGTCAAAGAATAGGTTTGGTAAAAAAATTTAAGTACCTGGTATGGCTCATATCATATCACAGCAGCAAGACGGAGGCTTGATCGGCGGTCTCTCCCCTGGATTCCCAAGGAGGGAAAGAAGAAAACCTATGAAAGGGATTCACATACGAGCAGCTGCTCTAGCTCTAGAAACAGATTTCTCGTATAGCTCTTCATATTGAGAAGCCGGAGAGTCCCAACTGAAATCCATTCTCATATCCTTCTGAACAAGTTGACGCCAACTATCGGGGTTCTTCATGTAATAACCAAATGCTCTTTCCATTGCACCGTTCAGATTCTACACGCTCAATTGCACGAAATTAAACAATGAAATACAAGCATGGAGTTCGAATAACAAACTGATTCAAGTCAAAAAGCACAATAATATTCAACCACTGCTCAAGGAAGATACAAAGTAATGCTAGAATAATGCAAGAAAAAAACACCTGTTCATCAGCCGTCACAAATGTAAATCCATTGCGGTATTGAAGTGGTATTGCACTATCGTCAATATCAAAGACACTGCAGGATAAACCAAATTTGAGCGACAAGGGAGATACAACTTCTATCCTTATGTACATGATTCAGAAAAAAAAGGACAAACCTATCATTTAGTCCGCCAGTTTTTCTTACAATTGGCACAGAACCATATCTCATAGCTATCATCTGGGAGAAGACACAAACCTTGAAGTGATGATTCATATCTAATATTGACATTGTTGTGGCTTCTTAGAGAAGATTTTCCATTAATGAATAATGAATTGCTAAATTTAAACAATGCCAGTAAAGGTAGGCTGGTCATACATACGTCAGAACTACAAAGATTATAGGTAGAATGCAATTACAAAACGAAAGTGCAATGATATGGTGCAACAAGTAATATAAGCAATACCTGAGTAAGACCACATGGCTCAAATATTGATGGTATAACAAACATGTCAGATGCAGCATAAATCAAATGGGAAAGAGCTTCATCATATTTCAGAAGCAGCCGAACATTTGAGTGATTCTCAAAATGGTTTGCGATAACCTCAAACTCCCTCTGCATGATAAGCACTTACTTAAACCTATGAAACTCTTCAATCTAATTGATTAGCAGAAAAGAATTGTGAAGTCTTTGCAATAACCAACAATAAAATAAAATGAACAAGCATGAAACTTATGCAAGTCACTATGCAACTACTACTTAATGTTTGTATGTACCTACTACATAATTGAGTTACGCCCACAATATCTTGTAGTCAATATGTCACGAATTCAGAACCTCTGGAACTTAACAAATGGATGTGCAACATCGCATCACTCACAATCAATTCCATAAAGTTTCTATTTCAAATGTATTCTCTTAAAATTTTCAGATGGACATTAATATTTCCATATCTTCGAATAAAGTTCCTAAAACTTGAACCTTATCGAAAAACTCCTATGAAATCCCTTGAGAAACTACACAAAATTTGAGTGAATAAACCCATTTGTGACATAATCAGAGTACTCAAGGCTCAACTGGCTATTCTATCAATAAAAGAGAACATTACTTGAATATGTGGCACTGGACTTGAACCAAGAAGCACAAACTGTCCTCCCAATTCCAATGTACGATATATTGCATGTCTTATAAGATGTACACCCTTCTGCGGTACAAGCCTTGTAATGCAGCCAACCTGTTCACGGAGGGTTCACTTAAGTTGATGCCGAAGAAAAACACTTAACTAGGTAAATAACTGATGTTATGAAATTAAATACAATTAACATATAAAAAGGTCAAGACTGTAAACTAAACCTTGTATTGCAGTCTTTCCCTTACATGTACTATGCATTGTTATTTGCAGTTTGCTTATGTGCAAATGTTACTGGGTTTACCTATCAGCAAAGATGGCAAAAAGAGCATTTTATACTTTTCATTTGATGAGGATTCTGTTTTTCTTTTTCCTGTGAGGTGGGGTGGGGTGAGGGGTTGGGAGGGATGGCTACTGACATGAGCATGCTATCTCGCATTAAAGTTGTGTTTATTTCAGAGAATGTTTTATTCTGTTCTCTTGTGTTTAGTAAGTAGGAAAATCTTGCTCAATAGAATATATTTTCCTGTTGGCTTTCCCTTCACTTTAAGGAGAAATCATTTGCCACTTAAACAATTTCTCTCATGTGATATACAAAACATAATTAATTTATATTTTCAAACTTATTTTTCCTTACACAATTAAACAACAAAAAGTAAGTTATCTCCAGACTATTTCCTCATAACTTATTTCAACGAAGCAAACACAGCCTAAGGCTCCATTGTTTTAATAAAAATAAACTCCTAAAATGAGTTCCTAGGAAAGTCAATTCAAGGCAAGCAATTTATTTTTCGTGTGTTTGGTATATGACTTGAACATGAAGAAAATTGTCTTGAAAATATAAAAGATGATTCCGTGAGAGAAAAACGAATTTCTGTTTCGAAAAGAGTAATTTGTTTTTCTCAAGCTTTTTTTTTTTTGTGATCAACCACTTTTGGGTTATCAAATAGTAGAAAGTAATGAAATGATTTTCTGAAAAAATACTAACATCAAAACAAACGGAACATAAACTTAAAAATTTCTAATGTTCGAGAGAGAAAGAAACTACTAATCTGTAATATTTTGTCAAACATGGTGATAAATTGAGATGACATACAAAAAATTCTTCTGTTGCATTTAGATTGTTTACAGGGTTATTTTGGTTTTTTCTTCAGTTTGCGGGTGTGGTGGATGTGGGGGGAGTCGACTATTCGAGGTCAATTACATTAATTATCTTTCACAAGGAAATATTACATTGCATTAATTATAACAGACTAACGTAGTGCTTTACTATGCAGATGTAGTTGGAAAACTATGAATTAATAATATCACGATAAAAATAAGAAAGTTACCATTCCATAAAATGGAAGAACACACAAAAGTCATGTATTATCATATAGAAACAAAAAGATATGATCTTATGACACCAGATAATAAAATACTAGTCCCCACAGCTCGTATTGCTGCATTTGTTTCCCTGACAATAAGTTGCAGGGGAAAATGCTTTTGCGCGGTAAACATTTTCCGTCATTTGGTTCTGTACTAAATATTAAATAAACATTATATATAAATAACCTTTTATACATATAATACTGGAGACGAAACATTTTCCCCAAAGTTGTATTCAATTTCTTGGTCAACCGAAAAAGATTTTCCAGGTTGCCAAACACAGAAAAGTCCAAGAAAATGTTTTCATCCAAACAATCAGAGCAAGAGTGTGCCTGTTACAAACATGCACTGTTCAGTTCCATCAAAGTCATGTGGTGTGTTGTGTATCAGACTATCATAATTTTATTTTTCATACAAATTCTATTAAACTTTCAGAAACATCCCATCCATTATGGCAAATCTATTACCCATGTGATTTTAGAAGGCCTAGAGGTTGTTTCTTTTTCTAGTCATTCTCTTTGACACTTCCATGTAATATTTTGATAGTGAATTTCTCTGGCAGGTGAAGTTTGTTGAATAATTAGTTGCCAGATTCAAATGACATTTCAGATCACTTCTGTTTTATTGAAATTTTTTGTGCAGTTTGTAGGTCTTGGTAACTAATGCTAGTTTTGAGTTCAATTCAGAATGGTACCGTTCATAGCATAACATACCCACAAATCTTGACACTGTGATGCACGGGTACGCGCCTGTCATAGAAGTACCGGGTACGGGTACGTGTCCGGTACGGTCCTGTATGCTACAGTGCGTACCCAGAATTAAATAATATTTTTTATAAGATGGGTACGTAGCTGGGTACATTCTGGTACGTTTCTGGGTACGCTGAGCAGAGAGGATTGGCTGTTTTGGTTGAAGGGAGCTGCATGATCCAGTGAAGTGTTGACACGAGATGGAAGATAAAGGGAAAAAAATAGGTTAAAACAAGTGAAGACATAGATGAGAAATAGAGAAAGGGAAAGGTGAATGACAGTGTGGAAAGAAGACGTACAAATTTAAAATAAACAAATAAAAAAAACTAAATAATGAAGTGACAGCTCATTCGTGTATAGCTGATTTTTTAAATCTATTTAGTTATCTATGTCTTTTTTAAAAGGAGGACGTTATTTATTATCTTTCTAAGAAAATACAGGAATATTGAGTCTTAAAAATAACTATTTATTTTCTTTATCCTTTTACCTTTTCATCTCAACTCACACTAATTCTTTAAAAAAATATTTTAATTCTTACTAAAAAATATGTATTTCCTTTAATCTTAGTTTCACTAATATTTTCATGTTATATTTTATATATCACGTACCTGTACCCTAACTTTTTCAAAATTGACGTACCGCGTACCCGTATTCGTACCGAGTACCGGTATCGTATCCGTACCTATGCAACATAGTCTTGACACATTACAACTATCGGCAGAGAGCATATGCATGCACTTTTATAAATCACTCATTTTCATCTTATTCTCTGCAGTACAACTATAACTAAAACCAATACACATGTTAATATTATTAGAGCACATTTCAGAAATCAAACATACTATCATGTATAGTGCCTTAGACAAAAAAGATTGTACCAGTGGTTGGGAGGCATTTGCAGTTGACAGCTTGAGAAGCTTCCTTAGAGCATTTTTATTCTCTAATTTCCCCTGAAGATCATCAACACTGTACTGAACTCTAAGAAAATTATCTGTGGATGGATTCCAAGCATCTGTATCAATTCCATTAAGAATTCCAACAAATTTTCTTGAATAAAATTTCAGTGTCTCGTGGAGGCCCCGGCCACCCTGTCAGTAGGAATACATATTTGAAGCAAAATATTAGTATGATATTTCACAACATATGCAAAAAAGGACTTGCAATTCATCCATGCTAAATTGGTAATAGGATTTTACAACAGTAAAAAAATCAGGCTGGCAAATTTGACAATTAAAATTACCAAACAACAATCCATGATTGCAAATATTAAGATCAACAACCAACACTTACTATCATCCTATTGTTAATATCATGCTAGATAGAACAATGAATTTCGATTTTTCACAAAATAAGTGAAATAAATGTAGCCATTAACTACTAATGCCCTGTTTTGTTTCTATAAACAACAAGGTTGCATGCAATAGGTTGACATCCCAACTTGTACTTGAGTGCCGAATAGGGAATAAGATGCCAAAAGAATATAATAGTCTGGTTAGGTTCTTACTAAAAGCTTAGAACTTGTTCAACACAAGGACTAAACTGCTGGCACAACATTATGTCGTGCTTGACTTTCCGTCCAGCAAAGGACCTATATTCAGCCTTCATAGGGGCAGGACAAGAGGGTTTATAAGCAATCCTCAAATGTCCTGTTATGCTCAGCACTATAAGAGACTTGAGACAGAAATGATACCAAGTAGGAC
Organism: Pontederia paniculata; assembly: GCA_001647135.1. Classification (NCBI taxonomy): domain Eukaryota; kingdom Viridiplantae; phylum Streptophyta; class Magnoliopsida; order Commelinales; family Pontederiaceae; genus Pontederia; species Pontederia paniculata. Next base: position 160,100 of record LTAE01000025.1, read on the forward strand.
AAGTGCTGCTACGATCCAGTGAAATGTCACACATTCAATAATGGATATGTGTTCTCTTACCTAACTCAATTAGCAAAATCCATATGCACTTTGATGCAGGAATTACCTTTATTGTAGCAGTAAGAGTGATCTCAAACTCGAGTCTAGCAAATAGCTGACATATCATCTCAAGAAAAAAAGAAAATAGTTGACATACCCAATAGACCAGACATGATGCAGCATCGACATAAAATTTATACATCACTAGATCATTAGCATACATTCCATTAGTCATTGTTTGTACCTCCATAGTCCGCACCTCTTGAGCATAACTTGGTGATACAGTTGTAACAATGTTAGAGAAAACTATTGCACCCTGAAACAGCAATCAATGATAAAATTAATACAGAAAAATGAATCACATAATTTATATTGTTAGATTTGCATTTTTATATGTTTGTCTATCCACCTTGATGGGGTTGACTTTGTCATGGGCTGAATTATCTTGCATTCTGTCTGGTCTGTTTAAGTGGTGAACATCAAGGCCACAGGACGCAAGCTCTGAAGCAGGTGCTGCACCCTGATATTCGAAGTTATGGCATGTAAAACATATCCTAGATGAATCAAAACCCTTTGTTGCATATATATCCCAGTAAAGTGGCGCCTGAAAGGGACAGAATCCTCCATTAACATCAAATAGTGTATCTGAATGTGCTTGTAACTCAGTCCATACAGATAAACGACATATAATATCTTAATTTAGAAACTAGATGTCATCACATAAATAACTCAATCCCCACCACAAAGGCTGTTTGCCAATCATGACAATGAATTATGTCAGGTTTCTTCCCAGATTGATACAACAATTCAAGGGCAGCACGGCTGAAGAAGGAAAAACGTTTAAAGTCGTCATGGTCCCCATAGTATTTTCCTCTCCAGAAAAACTTCGATGGATGATGAGGCTCTATAAAATAAACAGGAAGTCCTGAAAAATTAACTATCTAAGTAAGCCATAACTTTCATAATTTATGCCTCTTCTGGAATAAAAAAAAATCAAAAGTAGTGTCAAGGATGCAAAACCTTCAACAGTTCCAACCCAAATTTTATTTTCAAAGAGTTTTCCATCAAAATAAGATTGCACAACAACACCCAGTTCCTGCATTAGCAAAGGAGAGAAATCAGACAGTAAATGAAACATGTCTTCCAGGAAGATAGAAATATTATAAGCAATCAGGAAACAATTGAAACAACTTAATACCTTCAGATCATTGACTTTGTCATTTAGCATGCAGTCATATTTGGGAAGGATAATTTCCACCAAGTGCCCTCTTCGCTGTAGTGCTTTACCAAGACCACATACAACATCACCTAAACCACCAACCTAGAAAGTAAAGGTTATAGGAAGAGCAGATAAGAACTATGCAAGAAACTCTATATTAATACCAACGCTATTAGTCTGGAAGTAAATTTTATAAGCTTATTGTTGAAGAACGATTAGAGTTGTGGGCTTTTTGCCCATTCACTAGCCTTTAATATGGGCCTTTAGCATAGCCCACTACTTTATTTTTGTTCTACATCACATAGCCGTTCACTGTGTTTCCTTCATGGAAAGTTATCAATAAAAGATCAATGTGACACATTTTGTCAAGTGGGAGTTAGGCATGAAACACGAGAATAACTGCTCCCCCAACCATGATATCATCATATATTAGCTCCTTTGCCGATATAGCAATACTGGCTCATACAAAAACATCATTTGCAACTAGAAGACAACCAAACTCGATAAGATTCGATACATGAAGACATGAAAAAATAACAAAAGAAAATTCATATATTTGAAAGTGAAAAAGAATGTTTTGTAACAAAAAGGAGATAATTTTTTTCGACAAAATAGGAGGAGATCATTTGCCATACAACATACTGCAAATTGGTTTAGTATTCACCTTCGCAACTGGAGCCATCTCTGCTGCAACATGGATTATGTGCAATCCTGGACTGCAAAAAATGAAACCAGAATATGAAGATCAGTTATTATATCAACAAACTAAGGTTTTTCCTTGGGTAAATGTACTGAGAGAGTATGTATAAAGGAAAAGATAAACCATACCCCCTACGTGATGGAGACAATTTAAGAAATGTAGCCAGCCTTTCTTGTTCATTCTTGCCTTTGCATGCCAAATAAGCATCACGAATCCGAGAATCCTTCTTCCATGCCATTTCTCGTAGAATCTTTGCATCGTTAGTCGACAATTTCTTTTCAAGCAGCCAGCCATCAATTGTAAGTAATAAGTGACTCCAGAATCTCCAAGGCATATCTTCAACAGTTTGCTCACGGGATCTCTTTTCGCTTTCTTCTTTTAGTTTAATCAGTGTGTCATGGAATTCTTCAACCGATTCTTGATATAATTGAACAAGAGAACGAATTTCTTGATCAGATATTTGGAGTCGCTCCTCCAAGACCCTAATTTTCTGTTGCAGAAGCTCATCATATTGTTGAAACTTTTGAGATGATAGTTTCAATGAATTTGCTTCTTCTAGAAGTCCTTCTAGTTTGGAAACCTTGTTTTCAAACTCACGTTTGTGTTGCAAGGATAAGACAGTCTGATCTGTTTGTCTCTCATCATCAAGCAATCCTTGCAAATGTTCTACCTTGTTGGACAGAGTTTTATATTCATATTCCAGAGTAGAAAGTTTTGCGACATCCTCTTTGATAGTTGCATATCTGGATTCCAATGTTTGGTTGGATACCTCCAACAAAGAGCTTTCTTTCTCCAAAATCAGCACGCGTTCCTCTGTTTCACTAATATCAGTAAGTTTAATCTTCAGAGCATCTAAATCATCCTTCAGTAATTTGTTCTCTTTCCTCAGAGCATCAAGCTCCAGTAAGACTGGAGAACTACTACCATTAATAGAAGGAGAATCTGGATTCCAACTTTGATTCCCTTCGTCAGTAGCATTTCTCAAAGATACTTCATGCTTAAGTTCTCCAAGTTGACCTTCGAGGAACTCAACTTGAACCTTCTCCTGAGCAGCAACTTTAATCCGCACACTAGTTTCTGCCAGTTTTGTCTCTAGAACATTTATTTCTGTTTGTAAATCCTCTTTTTCCAAAAGAATTTTGTCAAGTTCTTTAAGTGTTTGAACACGAGCTTGATTGAGCAGCATAATATCTAAAAAAAGGTTGATAAAATAAGAACTCTAAAAAATAAACAAAAGAAAATAAATAAACAGAAGTACATGATGTGTTGCTCACTTTTCTCAGCATTCTTAATCATGATTATCAAGTCCTCTCCCTGAATACTTTGAAACTCCTGTTGACCATCAGGGCCCTCAATCTGTTATTTGAAGTTACTAAGCATCAAATCAAGTAAGATCATCAAAAGCAAGCAATACAGACAAAAATACAGGATATAAAGGAAGATTAAAATAACATTTAACTTTTTGAAGAAAAGATTAAAATATGAGACAATAATATCAACATATAAAAGCATGTAATATAAACAAATAAACAGGATATAAGGAAGCTCAAAAGAACTTTTTGTAAGATAATTTCAAGAAAAACAAAGAGGGAAGCTAAAGAAAGATTGACATGTCAACCAACTCATAGTATGCAAATTTGCACACTATGTATGAAGAACCACATCTGAAGTCATGCCAGAGACAGAATTCACACGTCTGATGGAGAAAATACCAACCAACTGCAGCTATAATACAAATTGATGCCAAGATGCCAAACTTTCTTTTAACAATTACTCGATTCATTTTCAGAGTACTGGGTGTAGATCATACTAATCAGGCATGTCATATAATACATATATACAAGTTGCTTCACTATTTCAATTTCAGCTTGTTCCTATTACAATAAGATTTTAATGAACACAAAAGTGGTGATATCAAAACAGAAATCATAAAGTACATGTACTGTGAAACTGTAGCTGAATAGAAATACAACAAGTTTGTCACAGTAAACACCTTCCATGAAGCTAATGCTAGACAAGATATCAAAAAGAAAAGGAAAGAGAACCAGATATGGTTCATAAAAAGACAACTGGTTTTGTTGGCAGACAGAACTAGAGTGCAACTGAGTCAACTGATAAGCAAATGGTTCTCCGATCAATCACCACGTGCAGAGAAAAAGATAGAATTACCGTAATGTCGATTGCTTCAGCTAAGGTCGGTGACGAATCTTTCTTGTTGTTAATATCAGTATTATCTGCACTTGAAAATGAATCCTGAGTAGTACCTAATACACCAGGGGAACTAGTTTCTTCGGCCTTATCGCTTATGTTATCATTGGGCTGAACTTTCAGATTTAATGATGACTTATCCAGAGAAACCCTTTTAATTTGTCTCCTACGTTGGGTACTGTAGAACATTGAATACTTGTCACAAAATTATCGAATACAAGCAACAATTCAGTAAGAATTGTGATAGCAGTATTGAACAAACTTTATGGCTGAAACTGAGTAGATGTAGATGTGATTGATTTGAACATGTTTCCAATTTGTAAAAAAAATTAAGTTAATTTTATAGGAAAAGCAAATGTGGTGACATTCTGAAGCTCTTCTGACAGACATAACCTGAGATTATAGAAGATATCCTTCATCAACAAGTCTTTGTATAAATTGCATGAAAAGTAATTAGTTACTTGTGACGTCTTTTTTCTGAAGAAGTGTTACCTATAACATTCATAACGTCATATCTAACTGCCATTACAGATAAGCCTTAGATGTAAAGTTTGGTTCATGTAGTCATGAACCGACAACAAAAAGTAATGATATAATGTATTTAAAAAGTGAGAAACTAGTTGATTTTTCAATTATCTCATTTTTTTTGAAAAAAAAAACATATTTATTGTCTACATTGAAGATAGATTTTATAAGGTTGAAGTCATCCAAACCAGATTCGATAAGTTAAACTACAACATACGAATATCATGTGCAAGACACAAGACCTGATACAAACAAAAGTTTGCGTGGAAATATCACAAAATTAAATGTAGAAAAGCATCGAAAACATCAAATGAAATTTGAAACATATGGTTAAACTAAATATGAAGATACTTGATATGAAGAATTATAAGCCTTTTAAGAAAATGGTCAAAGGCTAGGTAAATGTTTGCTGGTCTTCAATGCAGGACATAAGACGTATATCCACATGTATGTATAAACCAACACATAGATGATGTTGCTCCTGCTTTAAGAGCCAGAGAGTTATTCCATACAGGTCAACAAAAAGATATAGGCAATGCTGAAATCTACTTGCAACCATTTAATAAAGCTCTAAATAGCCAAGCACTTATGAAGTTGTTGTAACTTGGACAAAATGACTACAAATTGAACCTAAGTTGAAAGGCTACAGGGTGGGAAAAAGTATAGGCATTTCTACTTTCAGATGACATTACAGCTCGAATAATAGCATAAGATTGTTTCTCCTGTATATTCATCTGCACCAGGAAGTGCTATAATTTTTGCATTATGGAAATGGCAACATCGTGCTTATTTGATCACCCTAAACATGTGATTTAAGTGTCATATGGCTTGTTATCACCATGCTCTGTTATCAATCTCAAGTATCTAGTAATGAACAAACGATTAGTACTTGCATATTATTTCACCTTCTAATTATCTAGTTTTCCAAACGACACAGAAATAAGAAGACAAAGGAAACAAGCACCGCAACATCCAAACTGAGGAAAAAAAGCCCCCGATGCTCCACAGCAACCATCATCTTCCACACAAAACGACCAAAACTAGATAAAGCCAAGCTTCAAACCCCGCCAATTAACCCACCAAAACCCAGCCGAGGGACCTATCACGAAACGCGAACCCACCAGAGCAATCGAGAACGAGAACCTCTCCTACAATAATACCAAAGCCCAAGAAGCAGACAGACGAAAGAGATCACCTGAGGTTCTTGTTCCGGCCCTTGCAATGGACGGCGATCGAGCGCCGGGGTAACGCCACGGGGAGCTTCGCCGCCGTCCTGGCGGAGTTCCAGCCGTGGCCGATGACCAGAGCGCGCGCTTCCATCGCCATTTGCACGGGAGGCTCGAAGAGAAGAAGAAGGAGAAGAAGAAGAAGAAGAAGTGGGAGGTGAAGGACAAAAAGAGATAACTAGGGTTTCGTTACCGCCATGGACAGCGCCATAAGAAGTGGGAATGGAGAGCTATTTGCCACAGCGCTGGCTGTCGGAGGTCACAAGCAAACGGCCACTCTTTCGAAAGGGCGGACAAAAAAGCGCACAAAAAGTGAGGACCGGAGGAGGAGAGAGTTTATCGCAACTCCTTTCCATCTCTTTATTTATTTATTTATTTACTTATTTATTTATATATTTATTTAAGAAACAAGAAACTTACTTAATATTTTTACTAAGCAAGATCCAACTCGTCAAATTTATTTTTAATAATTTAAAATCAAATTTAAAATATATTTTAAAATTTTAATTTTGAATCGTCAGAAATAAATTTGACGAGCTAAATTATCGTTAAATAATTTACTTAATAAAAATATTAAGCAGACTTTTCAATCTCTTTTATTTTATGTGTATTTATTATTTATGTACTCGTAAATATTTACGCTTTTTTTTGTCCCATGACACGAAACGCCGGCTTTTTTGTTTTGATAAGGAGAGAAACTATAATATATATATATATATATATATATATATATATATCAGGCT
>LTAE01000025.1:166976-194634 GCA_001647135.1 Pontederia paniculata
ATGATGATGATGATGATGATGATGATGATGATGATGATGATGATGATGATGATGATAATAATAATAATAATAATAATAATAATAATAATTTATTTGAAAATTTTACTTTCTACTTATGCCAAAAATAGAAATATAAGAAAAATTATAACAAAACTAAAAGCATAATAATTTTGATGAGTTAAAGGAAATTTAGAATGAAAAAGATAAAATATTAGAGTTTATAATTAAATATTAATATACTAAAATTTTTAAAATAAATAAATATATATGTGAATATTTTTTATAGCAATGATATACATGAATATTAATATTGTAAGTGAACAAAACATAATTGCATAATAGGATAAAATTCAAACTATGTGTTCTACATTAGGAAACGTAGAAGTGCAAAAGATGGAAAAAATTAAGAAGAGATTAATAATATCAAAAGTTTGATATAAGCTGAAGAGAAAGTTAGAATGAAACATGATGATATTAAGTTTATCATTATATTTTAATATGTTAATTTTTTTTAATGAAATGCATGCGCATACGAAATATTTTAGATGGGAAAAAAAATTAAATGAGGTTAACAAAAATAAGACTTTTGTAGGGATTGATGAACCTTGCTCATTAAGTCATCATTAGTGTGAACCATACATTAAGCTTAAGTACTAATACATGAATGGCATACTATAAACTTATTCAAATTTTCAGTGGATACACTTGCATGTAGTTTTTATATCTTATACATTATTTTCTTTTATTTTATAGACGTCTTCAATTACATATAGCTTAAAAATATATTAATAATGTTGAAAAACTAAATCAAATTATAAATAAAAAAATATTTATTATTTTCTAAAAAATTAATTTTTCTTAATATTACACACCTTTATAACGAATATAATTATTTTGTACTATATATGATTTTATAAAATTACTTTTAAGCATTATTTATTATCTTATAAGTAATTAAAGATATAATTAAGTTTGATTGATATAGTTAAATAGTGAGGTTGTGTTCAGAATCGACGAAAGCTAGTACCTTCGATTTTGATCTTTGGAGTCGTCATTTGATTAGTGTATATTTTTATCAAAACATCGAATTAGTCAAGTGCTATTAACTATGAAGGATGAATCTAGAGTGAAAATAATTAAATATGTCAAAAAAATAAAAGAAATTAAGAAAGCTTAACATCATTAACCCATTATACAATTGCCAAAAAAATCAACATATGATCTAATATCTACTAACCCACGTTGTATTAGTTATGTCCAACTTAATATTCAAATAAGATATAAATAGTTTTGACTAGTATTACTATTTTTTAATATTAAATCATTTATTCGGGTGTAATTATGGGATAAATAATTATCGTTTACTTTACAATACCCTAAAAATAGGTCATGTTTGGTTCAAAATCTGATAATAGTTATATCTATATTTTTTTAGTCACGTTTGTGTTTGGTTGAGAAGCAATGATGTTAGATGTAAGAATAAAAAGGTAAAAGATAGGATAAATATGCCTTTAATTATTTATAATTTGAAGAGATAGTCTTTAATTTAATTTACTTTTACAGTGGGCTAGTTATAGTACATCAACTGCACATACAGTTTTTTTTTAAAAAGAAAATTATTTACACTTTCACAATAATAAAAATATAAACATTTTTTTATCAAATGTCTAATTTCTATTTTTATTGTTTTTTTAACGATTGCATTCAAAACCATCGATATCATTAGAATGAAAGTGACAAAAGTCATTAAATTATATATAGAAAATATCATCAGAAGTTTTGTCAAAATAGCAACATATTACAAAATATCAACAGCATTCAAATTAAAGCAACAAAATTCATTACATTACACGTAGTTAAATGAAATATAAATTTTGATAATAAGTCATAGTTAAGGTAACAAATAGTCATAACCGTCCTTCATATACTTATAAGTAATTATCGCCTACAATGTAATAGATGGCCTTATCGTATGAATCCTTTGTAAGTAATTATGTAATAAACTCCTAATAATAACAAGAACTAAATGGAAAAATACTAATTAAACTATTTTTTTTGTTTAAATTATATGTGCACAATATTACAATTTTATATGGTTTTCTACTAAACCTTTGATTTGTAAAAATGTTTATATTAAATTGTTGACTTTTCTATTGATTTTTTAACGTATAATTTATTAATTTCTATTTTAATAAAATTTGATTATATAAAATTTCATCGAATATTATTATTGTTAAAATTTGTTTATAAAAAAATGTTCAATTAATATTTGCGCAAGTATAACTTATTTACCTTAAATTGGGCTCTTATTTTTCTGTAGCAATTAGACGAACCTATCGATTGAGTCCAATCCAATTGCATCAATTAAATAATGGATTCAAAATTTTCTATCTCATGTAATACATTTTTTTTATTTTTATGGATTATTTGTCCTAGTGCATGATCAAGTGTCAACACCCCATTGAACCTCTCATTCCACACTCTCTCTCTCACTTGCTATATAAGCTCAAAAATCAGATTTTAGTTCTTTTCTCCCTCATTTCTTTCCTTAACTATATAATAAACTCAATCCTACTTGAGAGATCCAAAAATTGAAGCTTCTTCCTTGGGTTGCAGCTACAAATCAACAAGAAGATAAGGAGGAATTCAGCTAAGAATTCAAAGAGAAGTATTGTTAGGGCTTGGGGAGAAGGAAGAGAAGAGAAGGAGCATTGGCAAAGTAAATTTTAAGAAATTGAGGTATGTAAATGGATCCCCACATTGACCTTGTGTCAATGTGGTTTTGACAGATTGTTGAATGTATATAAAGCATGAAGTAAATGATTATAGTGCTCAATTAATTGTTAGGACAGAATTTGTATAATAATCACATAATGTCCTAAATTATGGATGAATTCTTGAAATTAGGTTTTCATATGCTATATGCTCTCTACCATGAAATCCATATTGTATTGATTGAATATGACATTATGTTGAACCTCTATTGAATGTTGAATTGACGAAATTCGATAACTTAGCGAAAACCCTAAGTTAACCCATTTACATTTCTGAAATCGACGCAAGTCGGTGGGCTGACCTTAAGGGTAGGTTCGACCGACTATCGGGTTTGGGCGATATGAGATTGACCGATCGTAGGTCGGTCGCGCCTAAACGACTCAAGAATCGAGAGTCGGTCGAACGGGGTTCAGTCGATCGGTGTCATGTGTCACTAAAATAGAAGGTCGGTCGATGCAGTGCTCGACCGACCCTCAAGTCGGACGACCCCCTGAAGGGAGTCGATCGATCGATCTAGGAAGAGGTCGACCGACCCTACCCCAGATTCGTTTTTATCGTGTCATATTTAAGTTATTGCTCCTATTGATTGATAACCTAGTTTACGTGTTGCATGCTCAGCCGTAATAGGTTAAAATGTTAATGTATTAGTGTAATGATTGATTGAATTGACCTATTGGAGTGAGATTGGGACAAATTGTGTGATAGATTGTCGGATTGGGGGATAGATTGTCCCCATATTATATTGACTCAGACATGAAAATTGGTGCTGATTCGCTCAAAGTCCACGGGAACTAGGCGTCCCATGGCTTAGCTAACCATATCGATGACTATGAAGTACCCAACTCTCCAATGGCTCACTAAAATTGATTGAATTGAACATAGAGTTACCCATTTGATGGTTGACGGATAAATGATTGAAGAAACCATATTGTTATTATTTATTAATGGATCACTGATCCATATCATATTGAAATGAGCAAGACTCATATTTAGGGGTGGACACGAGCCGAGCCGAGTTAGGCCAACACTTAAATAGGTCAGGCCTATTTAAGAAGTCTAATAAACGAGTTAGGCCAAAGGCCTATAATAGGCTTACAAATTAAGTTTGACATGACTTATTTATTAAATTCAAGAAGTCTGGCCTAACTTAATAGCTTATTAAGCCATATTTATTAATTAATAAATATATATTAAATAATATTTTAAATTATATTTATAATATTAAAAAGAAAATATTGTGCACTTTAGCATTGTACATATCTAACACACTATAATTAATAATAATTTCGAATAAAAGTGATTACATTTGATTTTTTTGAATCAAAGTTATTAATAATTTTGGCTCATATGTTAAACACTTTTAAGCTTTATAATATATATTAATTATATAAGTTGGTCTTATAAGCTAACAAGTTATGCCTAATATAAACGAGGTAAGCCTGTTTAAATAAAAATGTCAAATTTTAATTTCGAGTCTGACTTATTTATTTAGAAAGGCGAGCCGAGCAAGACTCAAAATAGGTCAAGCCACGAGCCGCTCACGAACGGCCTGGCTTATTGCCAACCCTACTCATATTGATGGGGACGACTATATGGGGACGGATTGAGGAAGTCACAAAGGAGGCATCCGGTCATCAAATGGTAACAAATAAGATAAGTCTTGCATGGACACATATTGTTATTATTATTGAACATTAGAAAGCTTAATGTTATTGAATGTTCATGTTAGTCATTATTATTGATATGAAAAGATTAAAGTCCCAAAATATAACGATTTAATCATTATTGTACATTGATATTGTGATATCATGCTTTATTTTGATTTGATGGTATATTATTGTCATTATTATCTATATGTTTTACATATTGGCGCAAGCTCACGGATTCTGTCCCTGCATTGGATCCTGCAGGCCGACAGACATAGGTATGGAGGTGCTGCTCTTGGCGTGAAGATTGCATATGACATATGCTAAGTATCGAGTTGTATGAGTGTATCACCAATTAGTAGGTTTTTTTGTATTTTCAACATATATCGAGTCTGTTGTATGAGTTATGAGCTCAAGACTATGGTTAGTCTTTTGGCGAGTGTTGTAACTTAATATGTTTAAGTTAACTTCATGTACTCTCATGACTATATATGGAGTATGCTTATTGTTTCCGCTGTGTATCATTGTTGTAATTTATCGTCTTCTGCTGCAATTGTTTATCGTTTTCTCGTATCGCCTCGGGAGCCTTCTCGACGCGGGTCGGATATCGATTCGGACACGTGTGGGATGCGCTCACGAGGCGTTACAATTATTCCAATTAATACAAAATTCATCTGACTTGGCCATTGTGAAATTCATCAAATACTGATAACTTTGTTAATTCTGTGATTGAATTTAAAATACTTATTTTTGTTAATACCACCATCTAAGCTACTCGATGCTTTAATCAATTGATTTCGCGACAAATAACTAGAAAAATGGCATCCATGGATATTTATATTTCAGAATTATTGCAGTTATGCCTAAATGTATCACAATTCCATCAGTTGATCAAGAAAAAAAATCTTTTACAATGGTTGTACACCCATAAATCGTGAATTAAGAGATTTTTTAATTTAATTATTGTTGATTAAAAATATGTATCCTTTTATTTTAAATTTATATGTAGAGCCCATAAACCTTTTTTTATAATCTAAGCCTGCATAATCACATTTTTCAAGTACAATAAAGTCTAACTTGCAATGAAAGAAAATAAGCACTTGAATTGCTTGTCTACTATAAATATGAAACGGATCACATAGGGAAGGTGCAATGTATCCTTCTCGTTACATGTTGCATTATTTTCTTATGAGATTAGTTCGGCTATCACATATATCATAATTAAAGGGTCTTATCATAGCTCTTAGTATCAAACCTCATAGTTATTATTATTTGAAAATATTTATTTTTTTATGTTCTTCACCTTGAATTAGATTAAGCAAATCATTGATGGAAACAAAGAAATTTGGTCCCGGGTGGAAATCTAAGTTTGAAATGTTGCATAAGCAATTTACTCTGGAGTTTAGATAAAAAAAATCAAATTGAATTAGTCAAATATTAACAAATAAATTTACGCGATACATTAATAAAATGTTTCATAAGCCTCAAATTCTAACTTTAATAAAAAAAATTAAATACATAATGAGACGAAATCAAGATAAAAAATTAACAAAGACCGAAATATGTAGTTAAAAATTGAGAGAAATTAAAATACATAAAAAATATTAGTGAAAATTAAATTTAAAATTTATAAATGTTGGTCAAAATTATTTATCTATATGAGCAATTGCATAATTTTATTATATATTTAGTATTTATTTTATAATATGGGTCCACCCTTAAATATATGCTTAAAAAATAGATAAATGACGGGGTTGTGATCAAATGGGACAATCTCATCCATCGACTAAAAACACTGAATTTATTTGTAATCATCGGATTAATCATATACTAGAATGAGATACAATGACATATAAAATTATGAATCAAATATAACAAATGATATTTATAGTTATTATTTAAATTATTATTTATTCAATAAAATAAATTAATAAATAATTATTTAGAAACTCGCTTTTTATACCTACACCTATATATCTTTCTCCAAAAAAAAAAATTACATTAGTCAAAATGGATGATGAGCTATTCGATGACCGCAAAGGAGGGCCCGACAAATGGATAGCAACAAATGGCTTGTGGATCCATAATATAAAAAGAAAAAATAAATATATTTTTTTAGTTTAGTTACTTTGTTATACATGTTGAGATGAGATATTGGCTGATGTCATCCTCCACAGCAATCTAGTGCCCCATTGGCACAAGTCATGTGCAAACTTGTCTTCATCTCATAAAAGCACGCCAAGGTTATAAATTCTCTTTGACAAGTTGCACTAAATTAATCATCCAAGCAAAGCTGATTCAACATTTGCCTCTTCCTAAAAAGAACAATTTAAAACTCATATCAAGACATAATTAATTTTTAAAATTATATTTTTATGATAGATGAAAAATAATAATTTCTTGAATTTAATTTTTGAAATAGTTAATTCGATAAAAGAAATAACTTTTTTACTTTTTTTTTGGTCTACAATAGAACCCGTCAATTTCTAGGACTACTAACATCTGATTAATTCAATATTCGAACGTGTGCGACGAAGATAAATCTTTACTGATCTCTAAAAAATCGAACTCGGATCTACTAAATTTTTTTACTCTTTATTTCTACCAATCATAATCGATTTGAGCATGTATATATATATATAAAAAAGAGCTCGTATTCTCGCTCCTACGTGGCCTCGAGGCCTTTTGTACGATATGTTTGGAGTACCTCTTTCTTTTTTTTTATTAGTGTTCAAGTTTGTGTGTGTGGCTGTGGTTCTTGTTGATTCATATTTTGCAACCAACTTTGTGGTGGAGATGAAGCTTTGGATGAAGTTCTCATGGTGTACCAAGAATGCCAAACTTGTACGCTCAAATCCTCCCTTTGCAGCCCACAGTAATTGATGGCACAGGACCAACATAAAGATAATGTTGAAGGGGCTCTGTGTTCCATTCTCAGGTTGACTAGGGGCCACACCAACATGCAAGACAAACTTCTGACTATTTGGAGGAAATATAGAGAAGGATATCTCAAATCTAATTTGTATAGTAAAATTTATAATTTATGTATAAGGGACAATAAAGAACGAGGTGTATAGTATTTTATATTAAGATTCTTAAGATCGAGATCTTATTTAAGATCGAAGATTAGATAAGGATCGTAAAGATCCTACGAATTAAATCATAAGATCGATAGAGGTTGAATATAAGAAGATCATAAAAGATTGAGATCTTGACGATCTTTTTTGTATTATATTTTATATGATATAGCACATTAAATTTAATTATTCTCTTATTTTAATTGAATCAATTTTGATCATTAATTTAAAATTGATGGATCTCATGAGATGCAATACGAAGTATTATACGTCCTTATTTTTTTATTTTTTATGTATTTTTTATCAAAAAAGTGCAAATAAAAATTCGGAGATGGACTTGATCAAAATGTCTTAAACCTAATTTTTATCATGAGATTTCTGCATTCATTATTTTTACTTTAACATAAAATTTGGAGCAAATTAATATTCTCGTGATTCTGTTGGTATAAAAAAGATTACTTTCATTGTGTCATCATCATCAACAACGTGTGTAGATTCAGGAGTGGATGATGAAGAGAGCTTGGTGTGAAATGTTGTTGCCATGGTCTAATACCATGTACTAATACTCGACAACAGGAGACTATTTTGTGGATTGGCCCACTTTTATCATGTTTCATGAGATAAATACTAATGATTCTTTGCATAACAACTCGTTAGAAAATATTGAGTTAACAAATCAGATATTAAATTAGTGAATACCAACGTGGGTTGGGGTGGAGTGGTCATCGTCTCCTCCCCGCTTAAGCAGAGGTCTCGAGTTCGAGCCACTGTGAACGCTCACAGAAAATTTTCGCTGGGAGCCTCACCTGCCATAGCCAGGCACGTCACCCGGGATGACACCAGAATAGTCGAGCTCGATGGTGGACCGAGACTCTAATCCATGACCAGTGCGCATAATCGTTAGTGCCGCGTGAGTTGAGGAATCGGTGCCGCTTTCCGAACATCGGGGTGGCAACAAAAAAAAATTAGTGAATCATAGATTATGCATACATGATATCAAACATGCAGAAAGAAATATGAGACTATTCTTATAATCAGGGAGATTAATTAATTAATTAATTAATTAATTAATTAATTAATTAAACATAAGATAAAATTCGAATATATACCAAAGTCCGTCGAGATTCAAAGGAACATTAATTAATAGAAACGAAGCGTCACAGGTGAAAAACAGCAATAATTGCAAGAAAGGTAAAAATAAGTTGATATAAAAAAGAAGACGTGCACAAATTCATATAAAGTCTTCATTAGTTGACTAAGCTAAGAGATGAAGTCTACGATTCAATTATCAAATAGAACATTATTTCATGGAATTTGTACCTGTTTTCGTCGAGGTTCGCAAGGCATTATATAAAAAACTTTAAAACAAGCAAAAAAAAAAAACATAAAAAAACTTCATGGAACTTGTGTATATTCCTGTCGAGGTTCATTAGAGAAGACTCTTTCAAAGTCTTTCAGCTTAATGACATATTGAGAGTTCCGTACAATTATCAACGAAAATATCCTTTTTTTCAATAATTTTTTTTCTTTTTTTTTTCGTTCAAAAATTTATCAATCTGCAAAATTATTAGCAACTAATTCAATTTTTTAGACTAACACAATAGAAATAAATCTTACTTAAGATAACGCCTCTATAATTTAAAATAGTAATTATTAATTTTTTTCCTCGCAAAATATAATTTTAATAATATAAATATAAGTATGTTTCGAGTAGAGAAAAGAAATATTTTTTTATATTTCCACTTTTCAAACGAATTAATTAATTATAATAAATTTATCGGTTGCCAATTTTCAATTCTACTTATACGATTATAATATATAATTGTTTTTATTAATTATAAAATACATCTCTTGAAGNAATATTTTATAAATTTCATATATCTTTATGTGTCGATATTTCGCATTTAATTGTATATGAAAACTAATATAATAATAATAATAATAATAATAATAATAAAATTTAATATTTATTCGTTATTAAATTAATAGTTTAATATTAAAGTTATATTTGTGCTATATCAAATAAAATATTTTTTTTACACATAAACACACTTGAACTTTTCAGCAGTTTAAATTTGATTTTTTTTATCATGGTAATTTTAGTTTTGGATTAAATATTGCTCATAATTAATCTTCCTGCCTTTTCAGTTTGAAACTAAAATGTCCTCAATTATTATAATCATTTAAAATTTTACACATTTCTTGACTGGAGAGGGCATTTTTGACAATTCGTGCTTCGTCTGAGCCCAACACCTTCTATATAAATGACACCGCATCACACTTCCCCCCAATCTCAACCAAACCGCACTACTCCTCCACCGGCCCCAATCTCGCAGAAGAAGGCAGCAGCAGCGAAGGCGGAGATGCCGACTGGCCAGGCGACGCAGAACGGCAAGATCGCCGGAGGCGGCGCCGCTTCCGCGGTATCCATCTCCGCTATCGTGCCGTCGTACCCGCCGCCGGAGTCGGAATCGGAGGAGTCCTGGGTCTGGTCGCAGATCAAGGCGGAGGTCCGCCGTGACGCGGAGTCGGAGCCGGCGCTCGCCAGCTTCCTCTACGCCACAGTACTCTCCCACCCCTCCCTCGCTCGCTCTCTCTCCTTCCACCTCGCCAACAAGCTCTGCTCCTCCACCCTCCTCTCCACCCTCCTCTACGACCTCTTCGTCAACTCCTTCACCGCCAACGGGAACCAACTCCTCTCCGCCGTCGTCGCCGACCTCATCGCCGCCCGCCACCGCGACCCCGCTTGCTCGTCCTTCTCCCACTGCCTCCTCAACTACAAGGGCTTCCTCGCCGTCCAGTCCCAACGCGTCTCCCATCTCCTCTGGACCCAGCAGCGCCGCCCCCTCGCCCTCGCCCTCCAGTCCCGCATCGCCGACGTCTTCGCCGTCGACATCCACCCCGCCGCGCGCGTCGGTAAGGGCGTCCTCCTCGACCACGCCACTGGGGTCGTCATCGGCGAGACCGCCGTCATCGGCAACAACGTCTCCATCCTCCACCACGTCACCCTCGGAGGCACCGGCAAGGTCGTCGGCGACCGGCATCCCAAGATCGGCGACGGGGTGCTCATCGGCGCCGGTGCCACCATCCTCGGGAACGTGCGCATCGGCGAGGGCGCTAAGATCGGAGCCGGGTCCCTCGTGCTCATCGACGTGCCGGCGAGGACGACGGCCGTGGGGAACCCCGCGAGGCTCGTCGGAGGAAAAGACCGGCCAGCGAAGCACGAGGAGGTGCCCGGCGAGTCCATGGACCACACGTCCTTCATCTTCGACTACGTCATCTGAGGCAGTCGTCGCCGGACTACTTGCTTTGCTCGGTAACGCTAATAAGCATGGGCTCCGTTCCGTCCACTTGTTGTCATATATGTTTTTGCTTATATTCTGGTGCATCTTCTTCTACGTCTTGCCCAGGAGAAACCGGATGAGTGAGCTCATGCGCTGTGTGAGAATTTGTACTGATATCAAACTGATGAAGATTTATGTAATTGTGCATTTATCCTGCACTTTCTTCTGGTGTGATTTTGGCAAATTACATCTTGATTTTTTGCATCTATGTAAACTTGTCATTATCTTCACTTTGCAAAAATTGTGTGTGCTCGTGTGGAATGATCAAGTGTGGGTGAGATAAAGCATTTTTCCTCTCTCTTTCTCATGATCAACACTTATCGCAACATTGTTTGATCTGGAACTTGGACCTTTCTTATGTTGTCCTTCTTATGTTCTGTTTTTTTTAATTCCATTTTGGTGTTAGACCAACTTATGACTTTTATTACATTATTGTGCATCTACATCAGTCATTAGCTTGTTCTTCAAGGTATTAAATGAAATTCTCATGGTCAAGGATCATTAGTGTGCCAGGTCACCGAGTTCAAGACGCCGCCTAAAAAAATCGGAACGATCCCACGACCCTTTCAACGTTGCACAAAAGCCATTACTTACCTTCTTATGGAATCTAAAACTTTTATGAAAGAGCATGATATATGTGATCTGGATCTTCTCGGAGCTTGGTTTCTCTATTTGATTAAGGCTTCTACTAATGTCATTTATTTTACTATTGGCAGTATTTGTATTTTTTTACTCTTACTAATCCGGAGTCAGTATTCCTCCGATCAAATTAGCGACTCTGGACTTGATCATATATGATTATATGAATGCCTAAATGCTAAAAAGAAGAAGACCTGGTACAGTGGTACCTGAAGATGGTCAATGACATTGCCATCGTCCCAAAAAGCACATTGTGAAAGAGCATTTATGCATATAATTTAGAATATATCTTAATTTTTTTATTTGACTTTAAAAATTAGGAAGGATAATAAAAGAATAAATCTTACTTCCAAAAGTGAAAGTATTAAAATATAAACTATTGTCTAGTTTCATTAAATATTAAAGGATTATTTTTTTCCTCCTCCCCTCTCCTTTAAATTATCGCAAAATTTCATATTCACCCTTAAATTGTAAAATCGAATAGAAATAGATTTAAATATTCTTGTATGTTCAATTCCATTCAATAGTCTAATATTGAATCTATTTCAATTATTTTCATTTATACAATTACAACTTTATCCTATAATTAAAAAAAATATTTCACTCTTTTCTCTCTCTTTCTATGTTTCACTATTCTCTTTTTTCGTCAAACTCCTCCGCGTCTCTCTCTCTCTCTCTATATATATATATATATATCACTTAGCGCAGCTGGTACTCGTAGAGAGGAGAGAGAGGGAGAGAGCACAAATATGACACTGAGTGAAAGAGAGAGAGAGATATGACAGAGACGACGGAGGAAAAGAAGAGAGAGGAGAGACGCCATAGGGAGAGAAAAGAGAGGATGAAGGGAGCCAATGAAAGATATGAAAGAGAGGGAAGAATAAATTTTTTAGTTATGGGGGTATAATAATTTAATAAATTCAGTATCAAATTCTTAGATGAAATCATCCTATCTAGAAAAGTTTAGACCTACTTCTGCTCGGCTTTATAATTTAGGGTTAAATGTGGAATTTTGCGATAGTTTAAAGAGAGAAAATGAAAATAATCCAATTTTAAATCATAATCTTATTATAAATATTCAAATGCTTATCACAATCAATTTTTTTTGAAAAGGTCAACTAAAAGGATTAGCTAAATCATGTACATCATGGACATCCATGTCAATCACATCATCATCATATCATTATTACAAATAAATTATTTGTATAACCCAATAATGAAGAGATAATTCTATCATCACTTTATAAATTTAATATGTGAAGTATTTAATAATATATTGATATGATAATTTTGATAATATGAATCATATATAATAATAGACATTTTGTCGGCACATAATTTTAATCATATCTTATTATTTTCATATGATGTCGTACTCGCTTCATTTTCATAATGTCGTCTTATCTTTACTCTCCATTATGTAATTATGGTCATCATCATCTTTACTTTATTTATGATCATCATCGGCAATATCATCATATGTACTTTACTTTTATCATCATATATAACATACATCATGTCATCATCTTCATCATTAATATTTATCTCTTACGTTACCAAATTTGATTGGCGCAACTGGTTAGTAAGGTTGTGTTTCAGGATTGACGAGAGCTAGTAGCCCCGAGTTTGATTCTTGAAGTCACCAATTTGGCCAAAAAATAATCGTTCTACTCTTTACCTCGACTCTGAAATAGTCATGAAAAAAATATTTATCTCTTACGTTCATTATTACATTTAGTGATTTCATGACTTTGAGTGATTTTAAGTAGGAGCTCATAATTAAATTTGCTTATGTTATAAATTGTCACATGTCAATGATCAGTGAACAAGACACAATGGTGTTTCCGTATGAGAAGGATGCTCGAGATTTTTTTTTATTGTATGAAGGGAGCAATTCATGTAAGATTAACTAAGTAATTTCATTATAGTTAAACTAATAATCCCTAATATCATAATCATAACATAATTTAGTTTGCTTTATTTTTTTTTTTTTTTGTCTTTCATGTAATACATAGATATCAACATAGGTCAAATATAAGTATAGGCTCTTATAAATCCTTTCATCATGTAAGAATACATTATGAATCAATAATTATCACAATTCATATAAAATCTTATCATATAGTTATGAATAATAAAAGTACTATCGTAATATTTCATAATCTTAAACAAAATGACCTATAAAACTATTGCAATAACACATCATAGTCATAATAAGGTTCATTCGTACTTATGTTACATAAACGATTGTCAACACATATCCTGAATCTAAGTCGGAATGAACTATATATAATATGAAACACATCAATGAGATATCACAATAACTATATTAAAATAATATAAACATGTCATCGTCATTCCTTAATAACAATCTAATATAAATTATAAATAATTTGGCCAATTATATCGTAGATAATAATTTTCATCACCTGACATATTTGATATATTATTAATAAGAAATTCAAACTTAATCTATAAGTATCATTTTGAATGAATAATCTTTTTTTTCTAAAAGTAGACCCTTAAGGACCTACATATATTTTTTTATAATTTGATATTTACTCTCAAAACAAAATACAATAGTTTCAATTAGTTCCATGCAATATTTTGGCACCTAAATTTTAAATAATTCGTAACATCTTCTAAACTTATCCTTTTCATGTTATTTCAAATTGAAATACAATATTATATAAGCATTCAACTATTCTACATATTTAAGTTCCTACTTCGATATGTACGATTTAGATATTTTTTAAGTCACATACGTTACTTTTCGAAATAACATTACCTATGGTTAGTATTTTAGGGCCTGTTTGGCTAAGCTTATAAGTAGGTTAAAACTACTTATAAGTAATTTTTAGAATATCTCTATGTTTGATAACTAAAAATATTTACTTATAAGTTGTTAGATAATTACTTATAAGTTGAAAAAAAATAAGCAGCGTCCCCTCTGCTTATTTTTAAAGTTGTTGACTTATAATTTTAACCAACTATATTACTCTTTTATCCATATCTTTTAATATTATTATCATATAACTTTAAGGGTATATTAGTCAATATTTATTTTAACAAACATTATAACTACTTATTGATATTATCAGCACTTTTATCCAAACATGTAACTACTTATATTTTAAAATAAGTATCAGCACTTAAATTGCTTATCAGCATTAGTGCTTATCAGATATTTTTTATCAGCTAAGCCAAACAGACCCTTAGTCATAACTTTCAATATAAAGCTTGGGTAGAGATAAATTCCTACAAATAGACTTTGGATATATTTATTGATATATTATTCATAATTTTTTGCTTGCAAATTCTCTTCAAAATTTGATCGAAACATTCAATCATGATTTCTCTATGTATTAACTACATAAAACATTTGTCAATCTAATAATATTAAAGGAAAATAAAACATGGTTAAATCAAAATAATCATGAAAAAGTTAATCCCTCAATCTTATTTCATGCACCATGTACTAGAAAATATCATATCAATGAGAATTTTGTCAAATGTGTTTCTTTGACTAATCGTTTGATCTTCATGTTACACTTTATCTCTTAAACTCTTTTTCTCTGCTTTTATTGTGATTGATCGTTAACATTGGGCTGGGAAAGATAGAGAAAAGAATTTTACCAACAATATAATTAGCGTCGGCATAGGCTTATGTAGAGGATAAATCTTGAATTCGTATATGATTAGAACTACTCAAGATATCTAGGCTGCGTTTGGATAGAGAATCGGGAGTTATCCGAGTTTCACTGAATAGATTGATTTGATAAGTTAGTTCTAATGATGTTTGGATGAACTAATGATGTTAAATTCTACGGGTTGTTTGGATGAACCGTATGAGAACAAAAAAATATGGAATTATCTTTTAGATAGATAAATTATTTATAAATAAACATAATAATATTAGTTTGAGACATAAAAAATATTTTCTAAAAATCTTAATAAATAATATAATATATAAAATATTTATTATTATATTATTAACATAGTATAAAATTAAAATATAATATTTAAATTCACGTTAATAATTTTAATAAACATAAAAAATCTTAATAAATATTAATAATTTTATACGCTAATAATAAACGTTAAAAGTCTTAATAATTTTTTAATAAAAGTTAAAAGTATTAGTAAAATTAAAATAAACATTAAAATATATAATTCTAAAATTACATTATTGAATTAGTATAAATTTACAATTAACATTTAAGAATTGATAATTTAAATTAAAACAAAAAGATAATTTTAAAAAGGAAAATTTTAAATTATAATATTAAGTTAATATTAAATTAAAATTTAATATTTAAGATTAAATAAATGAAAAAGTAAAGTTAAAATACATTAAAAGAAAATAAAATGTGAGAGTAAAAATAATAAAAGGAAAAAAAACTGTCACATCGCAAAAAAAATAAAGAAAAAATGTGGCAGGTGGAACCTCTAGGTTCCTGCTTACCTGGAGCCCTAGCGCTGCTTTTGGAAACGGAACCGGAGCTAGAACCAGCTCTGGTTCCAGTCCGATTCTCCAAACGACAAAACGTTTGGAAGAACCGAACACCGAACCCAATGGAAAAACCCCGGGTCACGTGACCCCGGGGTTTATACCACCGGTTCCTGCTTGAGTTTTGTTGTGCACTCATGGGCGCAACAGCAACATTAAATGCTGCTGTTGCAACCTTTTTTTTTTGTCGTTTTTTTTTTCTCTTCTTATTCAACTTTTAGTTTTAAATAATAACCCTTAATTTAAAATTAAGTTATTAATATAATTATTAATTCTTCCATTATATTTTTAAAACCAATATTTTTTTAATTATCTTTATTAATAAATTTTATTAATTTAAATATAAAATGAAAATAAGTTTCATAAATTACTCATGAGAATAATTTGATGTTATTTAAATATATTGTATAAGAAAATAATTAGTACAATATTTTTTATAAAAATATTATTGTTATAATAATATTTTGTAAGATTAATTTTACTTATTTATTAATTAATTTTAATTAGTTATAACCGATATGTTTTATTAAATATTTTTTTGAAAATATTAATTTATGATATTAGTTAATATTAATTAATATAAATTTTAAATTCAAATCAATTTTATCTTTATTAAAAATATATTTTATATCTACTGTTCTCATTTTTCATCCAAACACCCCTCGAACTTATTTATAATCATTACATTTTAATTCATCCAAACACAATTAGAATTAATCTATCAAATCAAAGAACCCGGAGAACCCCCGGTTCTCTATCCAAATGCACCGTAGAATTGGGGTCACGTGACCCCAAATTCTAGGGCTCAGGTTCCACCTCGGGTTCCGTCAAACGGTTCGCGTTTGGCAGAACCCGCTGAAACTAGGCCCAGATTCTAGACCTGGTTACAGTGCCAAACGCCCCCTATGAGTTTGAGGATAACAATTTATTTTTTCTCTCCTATCGTTATCTTCTTTTACTTTGTTGTTATTTTTTTCCAAAGTTCTCGGACATTACACATAGGGTTATGTTATGTTGTCATTAGTATAATTGCTTCTCCATTTATCATACGTTATAAAGACCCATACGTTATAAAGACCCACTTAGTGTCTTGTTTATGTGGAATATAATTATGTTCATCTTGGCCTCCCGACCATTTTATTAATTGATTCCGCTAGTTACTTTACCAGTAGATAACTTCATTTCCTTTTTGGAAATGTATTAGTGCATATACAGTAACTTTTGCATTAATTTCATTATTAATTCATATATGGCAGCTTTTTATGGTGCATTGCTTGTGCTCAAGGCTATTTTGTTTGAGTTAATTTTGCTAATTTATTGTTTTCATTCATATATTAACTAGTATAAAGTCATTATCACCATACTAGGTGTCGATATAGAAAAATAAAAAGTGTTGTTTTTAATACCTTTGATTTGTCTATATCATATTTATTTCTCTATAAAATAAGATAATGTTTTATATGTTTTAATTAAGTCAATATACTATTTGATAAATATAATATAATAATGATAAATAATTGGTACATCGTTTTGCATGGAGAAAACTCGACACCAACAGGGGCCCTATCCCTTGTGGACATTGATCGTGTTTTCAGCGGAGAAATCATGAAGCCATAAAATCGGTCATGTTTCATTGAACCTGGTCGTGTTCAACCTTAAAAGTAGTCGTCGGATTGAATCGGGTTCAGAGGTAGGAAATCCACCTTAGTAGTATTGAATCAACAAAACAAAACGGAGCCGTATCAAAATCCGAAATGGACTGCATCTCAACCTAGTAATGATAGTACCTAAGTTCAAAATCGTCAAACCCGAACCACGTCAACTGCTTGAGAAGGATGACATCAGCAACACTAACCATATGTGAACCAGAAACGAATCATATGCACAAAGATGAAACTAATGAAGTACTTTGAAAGAAAATGGTCTGTTTCGCACCTTGACTGGGATCATTTTTTTGAGAATTGATGATCCATCGTAAAACAAACCACGTCGATTTCCTACGCGGGTCATTTTCCAAAATATGAGTTTTTAATTGATTTTTCTATGCATGATGATGTATGTGATAAGAAAAATTAAAGAAAGACTAAAAGTCTTAAGAAAATATAAGAAAGATTAAAAGACAAGTTATGATCTTCATGTGCACTAATTGTCAAAGGGAGCAAAGAAAGAAAGTTAAAGATAAAGACAAAATATATAGTTGAAGGTAAAACATTTAGTCTCACTATTCTTGTTGTACAAGATTTCCCCCCTATGCAATGAATTTCTGACTTCCATCATATATGATTTTCGTGATGATGTATAACCATTGATGAAAATACATAAAAGGGTATTCTCTTAAAAGATAAAGAGGTCTTCACAAAATACAAGATGAAATAAGTTAAATAGCAACTTCTAAGAATGATAAAAAAAAATAAATGAAAGCAAGAAAGATGGAAGAAAGAAAGAAAATTAAAAATACAAAGATGAAAGTAAAGGAAAGATCATGCAGAACAAATATTAAAAAAAAGATACAAAGTTAAAGAATAAGACGTTGGATGCAAAAAAAAATCTATGATTGCTTTGTGTGTTTATTGTTTATATTGCTACTATATGTTTTATATGTAGACATCTCATAGGCATAATAAAAGTTATTTTTCAGTATGGTTTATTCTTTATTTATGTTATTTTACCTTATTTAGCCTTACATAGTCTGTGTTGGCTCACAGGATATCACCCTCCCTTACATCTGGGTCCTGTAGGCATACATAGTTAAGTGCTAACGATGGCAGCGTGAACGGCGATAATATTCATTACGACACAAGATGATTGCATATGATTTGGACTAGATTAGATAGATGTCAAGTAATCGAGTTGTAACAGAAATGATTTATACTCTAGTCCTTATTTTGATGATTAAATCTTTCGTAGTATAAAGTTTTAATTTATTTTAATTTTCGCATAGATGTATAAAATATTAAAAAAAGATCAAAAGTCAAGCAAAAAATTGTGAGATTAAGCAATTGGAACGTCTTCAAAGGTCGTCCAATTAAGCATTTGAAGCGAACTCTTGGGAACATTATAATTGACTAATTCAAATATATTTGTCAAGTATTTTTATTTAATTTAACAATCAAGCTGCTAAAACTTATTAGTTATATACTAATTAAATGTGTTACTAATTATTAAACGGTTAATATATGCAAGTTTTTGTCTCTGCAGATAGAGCTCATATTGTGCTGATTGGTATCAGTTCCAGGCTCAAGTGACTGTTCATCTATCTTCATTCCAAAGGCACCATAGGTCATAGGCTGATCTCAAACTGAAATGTCCATTTAGGCTCGTACGTCAGATAACCTGATCATCTCCTCTGGTTTGTGATGGTGCGCATAATGCAGTTATGCGCTCGAGTGCTTATTGCGGTAAAACTTCTTGGATTAAATCCTAATTCCAATTCCCTTGGTCACCAACAAATTCAACTAGCTTGGCATTGAGTGGTATATCTTGAGAGATTGCAATTTCTTTCAAAGGTCCCATTTCCATAAGCCATTGGTCTTCCCAGAACTTGATATGCTGTCCAAATCTTATTCTCCAACCCACACCGTGTTTTGCTTTTTCCCAAGTTTCGCACATGCTATTCCATAACCTTGAAGCACCATCTTTCTTTTGGAAGTGAGGGATCATAGCGGATGGTTCATCATTCTTGCTCCTCATAGCTTGTGTCCAGAGGTGATCTTTCCTCTCAATTAGTCCCCAACAAAGTTTAGTCATGTATGCATTGTTAAGCTCTTTAAGATGTTTAATTCCTAGACCTCCTATTTCCAATGGAGACGAGATTTTATTCCAAGCTATTGTGTGTAATCTCCTTTGATCGACATCATGCCCCCATAGGAAGCTTCGATAAAGTTTCTCGACCTCGTCCAAGGTGCAATTAGGGACTCTTGCAGACTGCATAGTATATGTTGGCAGGGCGAGGGACACAAATTTTATGAGGATTGTTCTTCCTACTAGTGAGAGTGTTTCAGATGCCCATCCTGATAGTCTGCCTTTCACTTGCTCCACAATTTTTTAGTGAGTATTCCTGGTGGTGCGACCATGATTAAGCGGGACTCCAAGATAGTGGCCAAGATCATTAGCAATTAAGTAGCCACACTGCTATTGTATTGCTTCTCGGGCCACACTTGCGACTCTTTTGGAGAATACATTGATGTTTTTTCCATATTAACCTTCTCTCCAAAAGCTCTACAGAAGATGTTAAGGACTTCTTGCACAACTTGGATCTGGTTGACCGTAGCTGCTGCAAATAGGAGTAGATCATCGACAAATAGAAGATGTGAGACCTTAGGGCCATTCCTTCCAAGTTGAACGGACTTCCATATACAGTTTTGGACTCTTTCTGTAATTAGGTGCCCAAGTATTTCAATACATAGGACAAACATGTACGGAGAAAACGAGCATCCTTGTCTCATGCCCCTCTCCATGTTGAAAGCCTTTGTTTGCCCTCCATTCCACAACACTTGCATAGATGCTGATGTTACACATTTCATGATAATTGTTCTTAGGCCATATGGGATATCAAGATCCTGCAAGGTGTCATTTATGAATCCCCATGACAGTGAATCGAATGTTTTATGCAAATCAATTTTGATGGCGACATGGCCTTGTCGACTTCGTGATCGTTTCATAGTATGGATCAGTTCTTGTGTTGTTATGATATTATCTTGTATACGTCTTCTTGGCAAAAATCACGCTTGGTTGGGTGCAACCCAATTTGGCATATGTTCCTTTAATCTATTAGCGATCACCTTTGCAATAATCTTGTATGTTATATTATATAAGCTAATTGGCCTGAACTGCATGATGGACTCTGGATTTGCAACTTTTGGAATTAGAACTAGTAGGTGTTGTTATGATCTTCTAGGTTTGCTTTACCTGCAACTGCATTCCTAACTATTTGAATGATTTGCCTTTTAACCAAGTGCTAGTTCTTTTGAAAAAAAATATTGCTTGATAACCATCTGGACCCGATGCCTTATAAGGGCTCATACATTTCTTGCTCAGTATCTATGTCATCAAGTGCTTGGAGATGGTTTCCATTGATGGTCGGGAACCTCCCTCTAGGCAGCAATCCAGGTTCCTCTTGTGACTGTTTCTAGTAGAAGGAGCATAAATAATCTCTAGCATGGGTCCTTATCATGTCATCCTCATAGCACCATGTATCCGAGTTAATTCGAAGTCCTTCTATCTTGATTGCTTTCCTTTCAATGATGACTTTTGTGTGAAAGAATCTAGTGTTCTTGTCACCAAATTTTATCCAGTCAGTCCTGAATTTTTGATATACCATATGATTTCTTCTTGAAGTAAGACTTGCTCAAGCTTTCTACTCAGGTTGACCTCAAGATATGCAAGGAAATTATTATTATCATAATTCTTGGATTGTTGAATGACCCTTAGATGTGCTAGCACTCTAAAATAACTGGTTCGAGAGGAAAAAAAATCTTATTGATGGAAGCAATGCTAAAATTTGAAATAAAATTTAATTTATCTCATAAAACGTTTTCTTTGATATTTTTAGTGCCAAACATATGAAAACATATCACATTATTATGAATACAAGATAAATCGTCTTGTCGGGAAAAAAATCTTCAATAATTATATTTCTTCAATATTTATTTATTTTCCTTAATAAAATAACATTTTAAACAAGTAAACAAAATCAACAAGAAAATCGTGCACATCAAGAATTCCATGTTCAATCAAAGTTTCGATGAAAGTATTGACATGTTTTCATATGATTGAAGGCCATCACTGATGTAATCATGTTAAATAAAATTTAGGAGGCACTTACTAAATTACTTTTCAACATTTCTTAGTAATTCACGTTGTCTAATAAAAAGATTACCACTTATTAAATTATCAGTAATACGTGTATTATCATATTTACTATATACAAGTAATTCAAGTGATAATTTAGATTACTATATTTACTTATAAAAATTTTTTACTAAGTAATATACATCATTTTATCAAAATACTCTTTATAAATATTATTTTAAAATTTATATATTATTAAATTAAAAATTATAAATTTAAATCATAAATTCACAACTTCATGTATTAAATAAGTAATAACCTTCAAATAAAATAATATTTAAGAGTAATAATAATAATAATAATTAATAATAAAATAGTATTTTAATTAATAACATTTTTAATACAATAATAGTAATATTATATTATATAAATATTATTTTAAAAAATATTTATTATTATTATTTATGTTATTATTATATGATATATTTTGTTGTATTATATTTTATTTATGAAAAATTTAGAAGGGTAAATATGAAAATTAATTATAATTAAAATTATCACTTAATTGATAATTTGAAAAGACATATCTTCATAGATAATTTGGATTGTCAATTCATAGATAATCTGCATTGCTAGATAATTGAGTATAAATTAAAATAAATAAATAGAATAATCTGCTCAGATAATTTAAAGTTAAGAGAGAAACATCCTCTTAGCTTTTGGCTTTCATTAGTTATCCAGAGAAATAAAAAAAAATAAATAACATCGACACAAATTTATTTACCGGCGAATTCACATTTTTTTTTATTGTTTTCCTTATAGTTTGGGCCTTTATAGGCCCCGGAAATGGCCTCATTCGTATGTTGCCATTTAAAAATTAAAAGCCCATTTCCATGATACCACTGCAACTGGTTTAAGTTTAAGATATTTGTCCGCAGTAACATCATCACCATTTCCTCTGCCTCTACGACTCCCGTCCTTCCTTCAAAAACACCTCACAGCCTTAAGCCCCGCCGAAGCATCAAAGCCCTAGGGTTTTCCGCGGGCGGCTCCTCCTCGACGACCACGTCCTTCCGGTAATGGCCACGTTCATGGCGATCCATCGCACCGCCGGAAACTCCATGCTCGCCGTCGCCGTCCTCTCGAAGCTCCGTCGCCCATTCTTCTCATCCCCTCTCCTCGTCTTCAAAGACCTGAATCGCTCGACATTTCCTTCCAAAAGCATCTCCGTCCGGTGCCTCAGCAACTACCCCAACGCCGTTTCGAACGACTTCCAGCGGCCCCCTCCGCCGCCGGCATCGCCTCCTTATCCTTCCGATCCTCGGGGATTCCCGCAGGACCGCCGGAACCCTAACCAATGGCAATCGCCTCAGAACCAGCAGCAGCGCCCTCCTCATCCTCAATTCAACAATCGCCCGCCTCCTGCTCCGGCTCCTTTTCCTGGTCGCCCTCCCATGGACCCTGGACGTCCTCCCATCGACGCACCGCCTCCTGCGGCGGGCCCACCTCCGAGCCCCGCCGAGCTCGTCGGCCTCGCCCGCGAGGGTAAACTCAAGGAGGTCGTCGAATTCATGAACCAGGGTTTCCGCCCCGACCCCCCTGTATTTTTCGACCTCGTCTCCTCCTGCTCGGATCCCAAGCATCTTGAAGAGCTCAAAAAGATGTACGAGTTCTTCTTTCGGTCCCCTTTCCGTGGCGATCTCCAGATAAATAACAAGCTGCTCGAGATGTTTGCCAAGTGCGGCAGCATGAAAGATGCACGCAGAGTGTTCGACCGAATGCCCGACCGGACCATGGATACGTGGCATCTGATGATCGATGGCTATGCGGACAATAACCAAGGAGATGACGGTCTGCAGCTTTATCAGCAGATGAGGAAGGCTGGAGTGCGCCCTAATGAGCGGACCTTCCTTTCAGTATTAGGTGCTTGCGCCAGCGATGAGGCGATCGAAGAGGGATTGATTCACTTGGATTCAATGTATAAGGAGTACGGGATACCGCCACAGTTGGAGCATTACATTGCAATGATTGAGGTTCTTGGGAAGTCTGGGCATCTGAATGAAGCCATGGAATACATTGAGAAGTTGCCGTTTGAACCTCCAGCTGCTATTTGGGAATCAATGCTGAACTTAGCTCGGGTGCAGGGTGATGTTGATCTCGAGGACCGTGCTGGGGAGCTTATGGTGTATATGGATCCCAGCAAGAGTATTGTTGCCAAGCTCCTGACACCGCCGGCGAAGAGAAAATCTGGTCTTAATATGCTTGATGGAAGGAACAAGCTGGGGGAGTACCGGCTGCCACCGAAGATTGAGAGGAAAGTGGTGAAGGAGCAAGTGTATGTTCCGGATACCAGATATGTGCTCCATGACATTGATCAGGAGGCGAAAGAGCAGGCTTTGCTCTACCACAGCGAGCGGCTTGCCATTGCTTATGGTCTGATAAGTACGCCAGCTAGGACGCCGCTTAGGATCATCAAGAACCTCAGGATATGTGGTGACTGTCACAATGCAATCAAGATCATGTCAAGGATTGTTGGTAGGGAGCTTATTGTCAGGGACAACAAGCGGTTTCACCATTTCAAGGATGGCAAGTGCTCCTGTGGAGACTACTGGTGAAGTTACTTGCTTCTAATAGCCAATGAACTGAACTTTTTCCTGTTTCAATTGTTTATCTATAGGTTTGTTCTTGATGGAAATCTGAGATGGTTTCCCATGCTCATCATGCTATGGCAGGTGTTAGTTGTATTTGATAGCTTAAACATTGAATGCATGATGAAACTTGACTGGATGAAGAAAATGAACAAAGTAATTTCCTCTTGCTGATATTATAATATAACTGGATGTTGTTCAGTTTTTATAGCTGTTTGTAGGCCGGCCATCTTATACTTTATAAGCTCAGAAGACATGTTTCTGAATTTCATGAGATACTTACCTTTCTGTGTGAGTTGCTCATATGTAAGGTCATGCTTCCTTACGATTGAATATATTTATATTCTCTAATAAAAGCAAAGAAAAAAGGAAAAATAAGTTTGTGTGAATGTTAAATTGGAAAGAGAAGTTGTACATATGTTTTCTTACCGGTAATATTTGTAAATTACTGACTTAAAATTATCTTGATTCATAGATTATTCTGTTAACTTATTTTAATTTATAAATAATTTAAATTGTCTAGCAATGCAAATTATTTACTCACGAGAGGATGTCTTTTTAAATTACCACCTAGGTGGTAATCATCGTTATAATTAATTTTCATATTTATCATTTCAAATCTTCCATAAATAAAATATAACACAATAAAATATATCATATAATAATAATACAAATAATAATAATAATAATAAACAATATTTACATAATATAATATTATATTACTATTATCGTATTAAAAAATATCATTAATTATAAGTATTATTAATTAAAATAATAATTTTATTAATTATAAATATTATTTTATCTGAAGGTTATTAATTACTTAATACATAAAATTGTGAATTTAGAATTTAAGACTATAAGTTTCAATTTGATAATATAAATTTTTTAACTTAATAATATTTATAAAGAATATTTTAGTAAATTGATATATATTACTTAGTAAACTTTCTTTATAAATAAACATGCTAATTTAAATTGTCACTTGGACTACTTATATATAGTAAATAGCGTAATGAACATTACTGATAATTTAACAAGTGATAATCTTTCTGTTAGACAATATGTATTACTAGATAATGCTGAGAGATAATATAGTAAACATCTTCTAAGAGAAATTTGTCATTTCTGAAAATGCACCATCAGTATTTAGGATTTCTGAAAATGCACCACCAGTATTTGGGACCCACCTTTCCAAAAAGAGGGGGCATGTAGTTTAAAGGACAGAGAGCTAACCTTTAAAGTTATGTTTGGCACACCTTTTAAATAATGTCTACAATAGCGCGTAGCGTATTGATCAAGTCAATACATTATTTAAGGTATTTGACAATCATAATTAATAATAACGACAATTGATTGAAACTCAATATTTTGAGACATTCGTAAGACTAACATATATGATACTTATAAGCATATTAAAATATGTTTTTAGATATATCTTTAAAATATTTAAATATTAATGACTATTTATATGATACACTTATTATTTTAAGACCACTAACTCAGTCCCGCGAGTAATACAAGGTATTACATTATCACTTTATTATTTATTATTATTTTATTAATTTATAATTTATTTAGTCGGCTATTTATCTTATTATTATTTATTAATATTAAAATAGTTAAAATAAAAATATTTTATTAAATTTGTTATACATATATTAATGTAAATTATTTAAATAATTATTTGTACCCTTTTTAATTATTTTACATTTATTGATTAATTCAAACGCTGCATTTTATCAAATACTTTTATTTAATATAATAATTGATTTGCCATCACTAATCGATATTCATTATTAATCATTAATGGGAATAAGGAATATGTGGAGCAGATTCAGCTCTACATGTATGGACTGCCATCATATTTATAATGAAGGATCCAGATTAACACATGAGACCCTTCATATAAAATGAAGATAAAGATATGAGCCCTTCATTATAGATTTGATGGCAGTCCATACATGTGGAGTTGAATCTGCTCTACATATTCCTTAACCCCATAAATGAAGTGCAAATTTCCCCCATTTCAACGTCCTGCAACAAATAACTAGCTCCTCTATAAATAGATGACGAGTCTGCATCAAATGCCACTTCCCCCTAAAGCTCCAATTACATATGTAAAATTATGTTACTTAAAACTATGTTTGACATATATTAATGATGGAGTTAATGAATATGTGGAGCAGATTCAGCTCCACATGTATGGACTGCCATCAGATCTATAATGAAGGGCTCAGATCTTTATTTTCATTTTATATGAAGGGCCTCATGTGTTGATCTGGGTCCTTCATTATAGATCTGATGGCAGTCCATACATGTAGAGCTGAATCTGCTAACATATTCCTTATTCCCTTTATTTATTATATGGGGACACTCCTACGTTTATCGCTAATGTTTTCTTATATGCTCTTTATTTGGATTAGGGTTTCCGTGAGCTTAATATATTGAAAAATAGAAAAAAAATGGTACATAAAATTTCAAGAGTTGTCATTTTAAGAGGCCCAGTCCATTAATGACACAGCCCACCAGTGGACTTTATGCAACCTTGGGCTTAGACCGAGTAAGTACATGGACACAGGACGGAGGACAGGCCCAACTACACGAGTGCCTCGTTTCCTTCGTGTTTTATTATTTCCTCTTTTTTTTTTTGAAAAAGAAATCATAACATTCTTCGTGCTAAGATTGAATCCATGAAAAGGATGGCCACGAGATCTTATTAGAGTAATTCTAAATTTATCATCTCAAATTAAATCATCAGACTTGGAAGAGTTTAACATGGGAAGAAAACAAAACATCATCCATCTTCTTTTTTTCTAATCCTCTCTCCAAAATTCAAGATCCATTGCATATTACTAAAACCTCGTGCATTGTGATGCCGATCTTCGTTCTGAAATTCTCCGTACTTCTCATGTATAGTGTTTTCTTTTTCTTTAAAAAAATTTCTTCTACTTACTATAAAAAAAATAATCCTTCAATTCATAACGAGCACTAAAATGGATTGCCGTCTGATTGCATGAACCCAATGGAAAAGAAAAAAAAAAGAAACATGGATAAACAGAAAAGATGAAGGGACGAGTAGTGTCAGTTGTCCGTGGACAGGGATGAGGTCCCAAAAGTTGCACCATAGAACGAGAGAAAAGGGCAGTTGTCTGGTTAGAATGTGGTCCGAAGCATTTTGATTCCTGTGCCCATATATTATCATATATCATATATATATATATATATA
>LTAE01000025.1:194930-226139 GCA_001647135.1 Pontederia paniculata
ATATATATATATATAATCAAGTTTGATTGACATATACGATCAACGAAAGAGTTAGTAGCCTCGAGTTTGAGCCTACGAAATCATTAATTTGATCAAAATAACACATTTATCGTATTCGAGATTAGTCGGATGCTAATAGGCTTGAATTAGCGATGAATTTCAGACTCTGAGTAAAAAAATATCATATATACAGATAAATAGCAGCCATGTCATTTAATTTAAATGATAGGTGACCCCCCTGGACGTGTTTCCTCAGGTTGTACGACCAACACTGTCAACATTACCAGTTCGAAAATTTTCGAACCATTTTGCGGGCATTTCACTTCACCATTTCATTTCACCCTCCTCCTCGTCTGCAGAGCCACATTTAGTCCCATTTCTGGAGGACCAACTTATTTTATGACAACAATTGAGCACAAGGATTCAAGGAAACGTGTCATGTCATCTTTATACAGTTCTTTCCTCTGTTAAACCTACTACTTTTTAAAGCCTAACAGCTGATTTTGTTCAATAGGTTAATTTGAAAATGAAATGTCTCAACTTCAGACACAGGAAAATATTACTGCCCCTCAATTTCCTGCATAGTTTTGGAGGGTGTACATAAATCCCAATTCTTAAAAATAGTTCATGTTTTTTTTTTCATTTTGTAAAGCTGGCTCTCTAGCCAGGCAAGGGAGTTTGGAGTCAGGAATTTGACATAAAAGGAGATAGTCTATGAATAAATCAAATGATAGTACAGTTCAACATTTTTTTCACTCTAATGTTAAAATTTAGAATCTCATGGGCCAAATATCATTTGGTTTATCACATTTTTTTTAGTTGAAAAATAATATTTAAAACATCATGGATCATTAAGGAAATGTAGATGTTTTTTCAGATATAATATTTTCATTATTGTGTTAGATTACATGACAATGCAATTTGTCTATGAAATTATAGTTTAAATTGCGCATAAAAGGTATCACAACTCACAATTTGCTATATTTTTTCACATACACTCTTTAAAATTTTACTAAATAAATAATAAATAACCTACTAAATAATATAATAATAATTTATTAATATTATAATTATTATTATCACAATATTTTTTTTACTTTTTATCATTATCATTGAACATTTTATTAATATTGATATAATTAATTAATTATCGATAGAAGATTATTAGTACATTATAAATGATAAATATTTTATTATTAATTATTGTAATATAATAATAAATAATATTATTATTTTTAGGAAATAATATATTATTTATTTTATAAATTTATTAATTTGATATATAAATTTTATGAGTTTAGAATATATATTTATAATTTGAGTTCATAGAATTCAAATCAAATTTATAAAAATTTAGCTACTCCATTTTAATTTTTTTGATAAACATTGTATATTATTTATTAACAATTTTATATAATAAATAAGATTATAGGAATTGTTAGATACAATAGTTACACATATTAAACGAAGTAATTGTAGCTTAATAAGTTGTACTATTTTTAAGAGGTAGTTTATATTGTCAGG
This sequence comes from Pontederia paniculata, assembly GCA_001647135.1. Taxonomy (NCBI): domain Eukaryota; kingdom Viridiplantae; phylum Streptophyta; class Magnoliopsida; order Commelinales; family Pontederiaceae; genus Pontederia; species Pontederia paniculata. Next base: position 196,455 of record LTAE01000025.1, read on the forward strand.
TAAAGTCGAATTAGAACCTAATCTAAAAGTTTCACCTCCTGAATACTAAGTCGAGAGGTAATTTCTTCCAACAAGGCAACCCCAATTAAAGTGCAATAAATGGATGCACTATCTAAAGCCAGAGGGGACTAAGAATAGTTCTGATTAGATGGTAAATGAATTGAGTTAACAATTGAAGCTAGTATTGTGGAGTTGAAGCATCATCATTGAGAAAGAAATGAGTTGTTAGTATTCTACACCTTCAATCTAATTAATTAATTAATTAGTCAACTTCTTTTTTTATTTATTCATTCAGGATTCTCGGTGTCAAAAAATATTAGCACCCGATCAATTCAAAATTAAGAATGAAGAACAGAAAAAGTATTCCTCTAATCAAATTGATTATTCTGAATTTCGAATTCAAAGTTACTAACTTTGGATCTCTCAATTCAAAATATACCATACTAACCAAATGTGCTAATTAAACTTAATTTTAATTAATTAAATTTCAATAATTTTAGATCATGATCACTCTCGAACAATAAAAACAAAAGTGAGAGGATGTTATTCTCCCCACCATTTTAAAAGAGTTCACTAGTTCTGTATTTTCATGGTTGAATGTGAACGGCATTGAATTCCCAATAGCAAGCTCCTTTAAATCTTTTGGGGCCATTGCCATCAAGTGCATGTAGTAGGGGAGATGAGTCATGGGGGGTGTGTGGAATTAGTTAACTGTCGTTCATGTCAGATATCCCATGTACGCATTAAAATACCTGCCCACACTTGGCTGTGGATTTTGGCTCTAGCAATTTAATTTGTTGGAAGGAGGAAAACAAATATAACATTTTATAATTCTATATAATATATAAATTATAGATGTAGCTGTGTTTTGTATATAATTTTGGGGGTGTTGTAATGCATCGCAGTTGCATGCGGATGTCAATATCTGCATGACCCAATCATGCATAAGCAGGCAGTGGCAGTGGCATGGCCAACTTGGTGTGGTGCCAAGCCCTGGGCCATGGTGTCTTTCAATAAGTCAGAGATGCATGTCCCCCTCTTCAATTATTTGGCCTATGTGTTTGTGTTTGTGTATGTGTGTGCCAACAAGTTCAAATTTAATAATTCCCTCCAATGAGAATGGTTAAAATTTTCACCTAATAAACACTTAATTCAACAATACTCAATATTTTTCGATTTTAAAATAAAATTGACGTATCTAATACAAAAAAAAGGATAAAATTCTACCTACATTTGAATAGAAAAAGTAAAGTCGAAAAATTATTTTTTTTATATTTTTCCTAATTTTTTCAGTTCAACTCTACCTATCTAGATATATTATTAACATTGCGCTCAATGACACCGCTTTTCAAAAATTAGAGTGACAATCGAAAAAATAAAATATATTATTGACATTAAATTGGATTGTCAAATATGAATTTATCACTGAAAGTTTATAGTCAATTTTTCGTAGATAGAATTATTTCTTGTTGATCCTACTTCATTTTCTTTGTGCACGTTAACATATTCAAAAATTAATTTACCTTAAGTCGGAATAATTAAATACAAAATTTATCCATATCTCGTTTTTCAAATTCTATCCGACTTAATTTCTCTTTCCTGGATTGAAGCAATTGCTTTTTGCCTATTTAGCTCACTGACATCTTCTCTTTCTATTCAATATGAGAAAATCCCATAACATTGTGATACATATATTATATACATGGTGTAACTCATATATATATATATNTCTCTCTCTCCCTCTCTCTCTCTCTTCTCTCTCTCTCTCTCTCTCTCTCTCTCTCTACACACACACACACACACACATATATATATATATATTGTAAATATTGGGATGTGATTCAAAATTAAAAATTAATTGGTCATAGAACTAAATCAATACTTTTGTACAAAGGTGTGTTAAACAAGATCAATGATGATTTTGAGATCTTTTATATCAATCTTATTTAATTTTCAAAGTAAATCCAACTTTAACATTCATGATTGTTTTCGTAATAATGCTAATTAATTCATATGCATTGAATTTGGTTAATCATTTTATTATGTGATTGTTATTATGATCAACCTATATATGTGCTGATTTTGATGATCAAATTGTATTCATTATTAAGAATGTTAATGAAACATCAAATCTTTTCCTTGTTGTTCTATTTTTTATTATATGTTTTATGATGCTATAGTAATTTAATTTACCAAATTTTGCCTTGTTTTTGTAGATCTTTACATGTTAGGATATGTGTTGCATGTTTATCTATAATTAATCTCCATGATTTTATTATCATTGGATGAAGGACTTACGATAAATTATTGATTGTTAAGTTGTGTTAGAATTTCAAATGGGATCGTAGTGAATTTGAGGAGTCAAACGCAACTTCAAATTGTTACAACCTCATAAGGAACAACATTATGGCACAAGAATATGAGTATGGTAGAATCGTAGCGCATCCACAATTGAACCATAGCGGATATGCACTATTGTGTCAACAATATTGAATAAATGCACTAGTGCATGACCACTATAGTGCATAAATGTACTACGGTGGCACATTGAATCAGAGCACCCTTTTATTGTTAAGGTGTTAAAAGATGATTTTGGTTTAGGAAATTCATAGGCATTTAGGTGTTTAAAGATGTTTAGGTTTTTCGCTCTATTTATGCAATTAGGGTGTTTAGAAATGTTTAGAGTTTGGAAGCTTTTTAAGCATTTAGATGTTTACATATATTTTTTTAAGAATTTAGGTGTTTATGGTTTAGGGCTCTTTAGGGGTTAAAGTGCTTGGAGTTGTTTAGGTCTTATGCGCTCTTTTGTTATTTTGGTGTTTGGAGACGTTTAGGGTTTAGGTGCACTTCATACGTTTAGGTGCTTTGAGATTTTTAAAATTTACCCATTAAACATTTAGATGTTATAAGATATTTTGGGTTTATGATGCTAAAATTGTTAACACAAACAATTCAATGCTAGCAAGTGCACTAGTCGTTCAAGTAATAAAGGGTATAGAGTAAGATTGTCGATCTCACGAGGAACTAAAGCAACCATCTAATCTTAGAGGTTAATAGAAGATTGACATATGATTATTGAATTGGTGATTTCTCAGTAACTAAATTTATTAAAATGATAATTACAATATTGATTGGATGATGACTAGGGCCTAAATGAAAAGATGAAATAAGAACTAAAACTAATACTTCTCACAAAAATGATTATATATACTTTATGCTCACAAGTTGACTTTCTAAACGGATTAGGAACACTTATAAATATGACATTCCTTAATGGATATGCCAACTATCTAGATGAGATAATCTATCAAGTACTCCTTAATAGATCTATTTTCATATTATACACAAAAGGATGCATGCAAGTGATTTTCTAAACTATTAAATTATCCTTAATATGTTAACCTAACAGACCACACACTATTAAGTTCTTAACAGATACACTATTAAGTCCTTACGGATCATAACAACATGACATGAATTGCAAAAATGAATGACAACACTACAAAGTTAATGATCAAACATAGATATTCAGAAATTTCAGACAAACATGTTCATGAAAAGTAAACTAAAAATTATAATAAAAATCCATGAAAAAGTATACAAGTTCTAAACCCTAATTAAGCATTGTTTACAACTCAAACTTATAAAAAATATACAAAGATTATAGAATATAGTAAAGTTCATCTCAATATATTATTTATTACCAATCCTATGTGACCTTAAATTTATCGACTCCAAAGATAACAAATATGCTAAAAGATAAAAACAAAAAGGAAAAATACTAAAGATCATCATGAATATACAAGTTGCATAATTGATTTATTGTCATTATTTATTATTAATGACATCGTCTAGAATGAGTGATATATATTTTCATAAAGGGAGATGTTTGTCGTGGTCTATTTCAGCATTGAGCATTAGCTCGAGAATGCATTTCACGAACGTATTTTATAAAAGTGAACAAGATCTTTCTAAAATAATATGATAAAAAAAGTTGAAAAATAACTTACTATTATTTAAGCAATGTTTCTAAAGCTACATATTGAATCACATTGAACATAAGATTATAGACCTCTCCTGATAACGAATGATAATATGAATATCAAACACTAATATCTATTGATATATGTCTTATTGTATTTTTTAAATTATATAAAAATAGTCATCATTGAATGTCATTATAGTTATTTTATTTAATATTTTGCTTGTTCCAACATGATATTCATTTTCATTGTTATTTAGTATTTTGTATCACCTATCTAGGGTTCACAAGTTACGGAAGAATTGACTTTCTACATTTGATTCATGCAGGTAAGTTCACTAATAATAAATTGATGATGTGTAGCAACGATGCTCGAACGACTTGCATGCATATGAATTTAAGGGCATCCATTTTACTTGTTTTATCTTTTTTTATGTACTCGAATTATGATAAGAATGACACTAAACTCGAATAGATTATGAAACCTATATATTACTTAATTTCGACCTTTAGACTTTTGATTTTTGAAATCCTTTCGTATTATCTTTGAATTTCTAAACTTTTACGATCTATTATTATTTAGACGTATATTCTTTTTATTTAATTATACTTATACATCTTACTGATGTGTCATTATATTTGATTAATATAGTCAATATTTTAATCAAATTGAAATATTTTCTAACATTTTCAGAGAAATTTTTGTCATGTGGACAATATTGCTTTTGGGAGAAAGATAGATAGATAGATAAACCTTTTTTTTAGTCGAAAAGAGAAAACAAAATGGTGAATTTCTGATATGTCCGCGTTCATGTCAGACATAGATTGGACGTAAACATGAAATAATAATAACATTTTCATGGTAAATTGCTGCCAGCCAGGAGAAAATTTATAGGTTTGGCACAGCTATACATTGGCCCGAGTGGGATAAATATTAGCTTGCTTTATAAAATCATATCTTGTTTCGATTGGCCACATATTGCAATAAGGATTGTAAAATGTGTCCCATCGGGAGATATATACAAATATACAAATGCAATATGTACTCGCGTAAACTTTGATCAACATGATTTTTTTGCTTTTTCTGTATCCATTTAGAGCTCATGCAATTGTCTGCATCCGCTTATTTGCATGTTGAGCTTGCGCACTTGTCCGCGTCCGAATACTATATATATATATATATATATATATATATACATATATATATATATCAGCCTAAATTAGCTACAAGTGTACGTCCAATTCCAATATTTTACATTGGATTAATTCAAATAAGTGAATTGCACGCATATCGTTCGGTTATACATCGTAATAATTATTTGAAACTCAATGGAGAATATGTTGTATATTATTTTACTGTTATAGTATCTCACTAAAAAAATAAGGAGGATACGAAATTTTAATTTCTATTATTTGCTTTGAGAGAATGTTAATATTTAGAAGGAATTAATTATTTAACCGGAAGAGAAAAAAATGTGAATCAATATAACTTACTTCTAGAAATTGAGTCTTAAAATATGACTTGATAAATGATTCCTCCAGCTCGTGAAGACTTATTATTTAGATTGTTTTGCGAACTGAACGTATTGTTTAATTTACTTGTAATATCATCTGTAACTTTGTATTTTTAAAATCTTAATTTATCTAAATCATCAACATTGATAATGAGAGTTCAGATAGAATGGTAAACACCTCTTCTCATATTTTGAATTTGAGTCTCTATATATGCACAATATTTTTTTAAAAGTTTCATTCATCGTAGTTAGATATATAATTCGGAGCAAATATTAAATTAGTCAGACTCAATGGAGGATCGAGACTTTATGCCACTGCGCATAATTATGTATCACATGAATAAAAGATTTGACGTAACTTTCTAGATATTGGAATGATTAAAATTTTCGAATAATTAATGAGTATCAAATTATTATCGTCTAACTAATTTGATATCGCATCATTGATAACGCTACATATAAAAAAACTTCAATAAAGAAATATTTTCAATTTCGATTAATATTTTATGCTCTTTTTAAGGAGGGTGCATGAAGTAACCCATCGAGGGACAATGCAGTGTACCCACCACATTGGGAGAGGGTATCTGTCAACAGCTACTCATACTACTGTTTTCCTTCGTCTTTCGATTGATCTCCATCAAACAAATTTAACCCCAACATGTGGCAAATTTAGATGGTTTTCTTTCTATGTAAATTAGGTCATGTGTACTTGTTTTCCTTGGTTAAGATGTGGATGCAGATTCCACATAAAATTTGGTACCTACAGGTCAAGTGTTGCACCAACATCCATGTGATCTTACATGTAGCCCAAAGTTTGTTGTCGTGTTGCATCCTCAAATCCACTGTTTCTTTTTTTTTTCTCTCTTTCTTTCTTACTTGTTGCTACTGTTGAGTAACATGTAAACATTCGACCACTCATTTTGTAATTGTATAGATTATATCCGTTTTGTCTTTTGATAAAATATGACTTCTTTTTAAATATGGAATCAAAGGGGGAATCAAATAATGCACATAATGTTACTTAGAACTTATTAATATAAATAAAAAACTCTTCCATCGAGTAACTAGTACGTTACAAACTCGCGAGTATTTATTCTTTTTTATATAAGTTTTTCTAATGAACGTGGATATGTATAATTTATGGAACAGCTAAGAAAAATATATATATTTAAGAGATGTAAAGATAAATAATCTTATGGGCTACTCAACTCCTTATGCATGTGGTGTATGCATAATTTGTTCTACGTAAATTGACCAAAAAATTCTTCCTCATTCATATACTAGAGTTATTTTTATCCATATTTTAGTTATTTTTTCTGACCATTATCGTATGTATATAAGGCATTTACCCAATATGATATAAGGTATTTTCATCACTTTTCTTGCCCAAAAAAACGAGCTATATGCTCCGTTTATCCCATACGTATTCATTATTGTATGTGTAATTTTGCCCATAGTAGTTGTACTCCACATATGCCACACATAATGCACTAAATTCACTTTAAACCTTTTTTTAACACCTAAACGTGTACATATAAGTAGGCAGATATTAACTTATTTTCCTAAGTTACATGCCATAGAAAAAGAAGGTTAAAAATATACTAAATTATTTTAAATAAAATTTTATGCCGACTACAACTATACAAGCTTGTCAAGATGCAATGCTCCTACTTCTTTTTTTCTAAAAAAAATAAACAGTGGCAATAAATAAAACAGTTGCTCACAACCTTCTTATTAATAAATAAATAAATTAATTAATAGAAGTATAATAATAATATTAATAATGTGGGGGAACCCTAATTGCAGGGACGGTGGTTGGACCTAACCCATGGCAAGTCGGATCAACAGTAAATAGGCTCGGAACCCGGTGCCCATTCGCCCATGCCACCACCTTCCATTGCCCACGACGTGCTCAATATTATTTGCCTTTAATAGTTCCTCTCCTACTTGTAAACAATAATAATAGCTATAATAAAAAAATAATAAGAAGAAGGAGAAGTAACAAGTACGTAGCATAATAAATAAAGCTCCAATTCCGGGTCACTTCCGTAACCCACATAAATAAACTAGTTAAATATCCCAAGTTCTCATTTCCGTGTAGAAAGAAAACAAAACCGGACTTTGAGATGCGAATGCCAACGAGACCCATAAAAATTCCCAACTCCCAACCAACACCTTACTTTAAACAAATATATTATTTTTTAATATTATTGGCTATGCACCATTAATTAGGCACATACATTAATTTCCTTAACTAATGCACCCCCTCCTCTCTCGAACATTATAATGTGCTCCATTAAAGTATTATTAATTATTTGTCTTGGAGTTTTAAAATTATATATATAGTAGAAAAATGAAGTATTATTACATTTAAATAGATAATATATATTATCTAACTTTTTAATCATTAAATATTAAATTTATAATGAATATTAAAGTTTCCTCTTTTATTTTTTTATTTATCATAGATTTAAAAGTTAATAATTAAAAAATTAAGTAATATAATATTAACTACTTAAATAAAAAAATACCTTTATTAAATTTATATTTTTTTAAGGCGATCGGGTTCTATTGGATTCAGTGTGCCGCGTCTGTTTTGTTTAGTATATTAATTATATTAAAATAAAAGAGGGTTCTGATTCGGACACTTCGCAAGATCCGCGAGAAGCGCCAAAATCCAAGGCCACGTCGTTAGATTAATGTGACGGTAACATTTGATTAGAAGATTTAATTAGGATTCGGACGTGCACGTTGTGTAGAAAAAAATAACTTTTTGTTTGCTTATTCTTTTGTATTTGTTACTTTTTTTTTCTTTACTTGGTATTTAAACTTATCTTCTTAATATTCTTCTGACGAGAATTCGAGTTGTATTACTGGTTGAAAGTTGACCCCCTGAAAATTCTTTTTTTAAATTATATTCGGAATTTATTTTTATTTCTTGTGGGCTGTTGATGGTCAAGTTATCTTAATTTAAATCACATATTATTTGTTTTTTTTTGTTAGCCGAAGTTGTATTTTTATTAGTGTACTGTCTTCTTGTTTTCGTTATCCATTTTTATATGTTTACCACGTAAATACCTGGTAAATGTCACAAAGATTTTTTTTTTCAATTTGAAAGAGTCAAAACATTTTGTATCTTCAAACATTTTGTAACAATTTGAAAAATATTAGCTTTTTCAAATGGTTTTTTTGGATATTTTGTATCCTCGTTAAATTTATATTTGTGATAATATCAAGCAATGTTTTATTAGTAAATGAGAAGATAAATATATTTTAACATCATCATTTATGTATTATATTCATTTTTATTATGTATTTGCATAATTTATATGTTCATTAATTTATTTTATTATAACAGAAGATATTCAAAATAATAACATTAATTAAGTAGGCTTAGGTTTCTTCAGATGATTTTTTTAATAAAAATATATATTTTTTCACTTTTTTCCGAATTATGAAAACTCTAAATTTTCAAGTTAGGTTGACTCTCTTTTTTAAGTTTATTGGCTTAATTTTTTTTCTTGCTAAAACTCCTGTCACGTTATCAAAAAAGAAATGTAAAATGATATAAAACAAATTTCACCAATGGAAGTTGCACTCACTACAATTTTTAAAAATCAAATCCAATATCAATAATAGAAATTTTAGAAAAGGATATATGTCCATGAATCCTTTCTCTATTTCTATTTTTATTATCCTTTAGAATTTTATCATTTTCTTTTTAGTGGTTCAAAAAAAGCATATATATATATATATATATATATATATACATTTGGGTGTTGTTTGTGATGGAGAAACACTTTTTAGCCTTTTTTTACTATTACATTTTGGTAATATATTATTGCATATAATAAGAATAAGAAGTGGTAAAGGTTGAAGTGGGGTCCAGGACCACGTGGCCGCCCCCATCGCGCCCTTCCGAAACCGTTCGAAACGAGGACCCCATTCCCCCTTCTCTCAGGAACATATGCCCCTGACGCTGCACTTAATTTACGGTCATGCCACCACCAGCGGAACAAGTCTGCGCTGGAACGAACGGATCGGTGCGTACGAACTGCGACAAAGACAACTCTTTGTGAATGGCCAGAGCCAGACACGCTCGAGGCAAAGCCAGAACAGCATCTAATTAAGCATCCAATTTAAGAATATAATATATATATATATATATATATATATGAATTTAATTAAGTAGAGTACTTGTCTCCTATATTAGATTTAAAGTTTATGATTGAAAAAATAAATAAAAAATATGTTATTTATTTTTAACTGCATATAGATATTCGTTACATTTAATATAATGATGTTGAGCATCTATTAATCATTTAATATCTAATCAACGATGAATTATAAAATTGATAACAAAATTATAGCTTATAAAATTTTTAATTAATTATATAGTAATAATTATATATATGATCAATGTGTGATATTGTCCGCTCTGAGTTTTAGCCCGCACGACTTTATCAAAACGTGTTATGTCTAGTGAAGATCATGTTCTCATATATACTCAGTATCTCCCGTGACTTGTGCATGTGTGACTAATTCAAGACATCCTCTTGCATCATATATATATGATATTTGTATATCGTTGTAAATTATAATTTAATTTATTTTTAATTATATTATATATAAATACCATAGTGTGAATTTGTGCTCATAAGTCTACATAAAAAATCTTTAACTTAGTAATATCGTTTAATGTAAGTTAAAATTTTTGAACTTAAAGTTTATAATAAGAAATCTCCGAATTCAGTTATAAAAATTATCAATTTATTATGGGATATATTATTTTATTATTATTAAGAGTTTCATTCATTCATTTAATTTGGAATGACATAAATTAGCGATAATATCTTGAATCTTAACCCAGTGGAAACTCATATGACCTCCTGCGCATCACAGCCGTCGAATATTTAGGGCGGCGAAGCCGCCCGTCCCCTACGGTCAGCGAGCCTGAGGGGGGTCTAGGGGGATCCAAAGGGATCTCCCTGCTGGGGCTCGGGGGCAGAGCCCTCGAAACCTAGACAACCTTAAGACTTATGTTTCATATTTTGTATTGGGAATCCATATATAAACTCCCTAGGGTTTGAGTTATTCTGCATCTTGTATCATCTGTTGTTTTTCCACATCAAAGAAACAATTCTGGCCGCCGCCCGAGGACGGAGCCCAGTTAAGGGTGAACCTCGTAAATATGTGTGTCTTCTCTGTGTTGATCTCTCTCTCGTCAATTTTCATAACATTAATAATTTTAAATATTGTGAGGCAATAAAACATAAAAACAACTGTGGTATATTGAATCCCTTTATAAAATTCATGTCATGATTCACTATTATTTAATGACTATTATGCGTGATGGTCGATTTGAAAATAAAATTTATACAACGAATAATAGTACAAGTCGAAGTTTAAAAAAATAAAACTTCTTCAAGTTTCTCCAAAAAAAGAACTATGATTTGTCTATCTTTTTTCAAATCTGTACTCCATTCTTTCTTATATGCAAAAATAACTACATTCAATGCATAGGAGTCTCGTATTTGATGAACCAGGCAATCTGTTCACGCAAGTCACCAATTTTGTCCCCTTTTTTTTAATTGCTTTTAAACAACGAGGGCGTAAAAAGAAGGATAAATACGCGGATAGAAATTAGGAAACCCTGCTCATATGAATAAACTAAATATATGCCATCAATTCTTTAAATGATGGTAAATGTCACTAATTATTTGACTTCCTCCACCGCTGCAATTATACATTACAAGTTCAGTCAGAGGTTTGGTTTGGTTTGGTTTGGTTTGGAGAGCGAAGACATGGCATTTAATTCAAACAAATGTTCCCTGCCAAACGAGATTATTCCGCTACCCATTTGATTAGGAGTGCCATACAAGCAATGAAGTCTTTTTTTTCTGAATATTTTATATTGATTTTTCTTTTAAGTAAATTTTATCAATATTAATGATTACTAGCACTTAACTAATTTAGTGTTGATTTTAATTTGCATGTCTCAATTGTATATCTATAATTCTTATTGTGACTATTCTTAGAATTCAATAAATTCTTCGTATAGATGAATCTGCGTCTTGAATCTAAATCGCTCATAAGTTGAGTTTGTTTCGTCGCATTTGAGTTGTTCTAAAATTAAACTTTTTTTTTAATTTCAAAAGTGTTCATTGACCTTAATTTAATGAAAATAATATAATTGAAAAATAACATAAATTATTATATATTTTTTATTCTTCTCATTGTAAATATTATAAAAAACTAATTCTTGAATTTGACAAAAAAAACAATAATGATCTCGACGTAAAATGAATAAGTAACAAATTAAAAAATAACATAAATTATTATGTATTTTTATTCTTCTCATTGTAAATATTGTGAAATTCATTAAAAAAATTATTTGGTTAAATTTGAAGGCATGAGATCTTTATCTTCATTATTCTTCAATCAAATGAAGCCTAAAATCTCCTACTCAATCTGCTTTGTTAAACTAATAAGAAGACATGTAAATGGTTCTTTTTAGTGAATTTGTATTATTTTTCGTTTTATAAGGAGACCATCGGCATAAATGTGAAATACAAGAAAATAAAAGAAATCTCAGTGGCAACTTTGAATAATGAAAAATCAATGCCCCAGCCAATTCAATCCACATATTTATTATGGAACCAACAAATTCTTTTCTATGGTTACATGGATATATATATATATATAATATATATGAACATCATACTCCTTGAAGGAAGAAGTAAGTCATATTTACTTCTAAAAAAGAAAGAAAAAGGTCATAAAAAAATTAATAACTATATATATATAGATATATATCACTTTTATACGAGTAGAATACTATAATAACTGAAAAAGGTATTCTGCAGCATTACATAAGTTTTGAAGATCTCTTTTCTTTTTTAATTACAGAGACATGCTGACAACTTTATTGGCACAAAAATACACAAATACATACGACTCCAAAGCTTTCTCCAAGCACAAGAGAGATCACAGCGGCTTTTCTTTTCTCTCTGAAACAGAAAGTATAGTGCATGCATGGAGGTCAATTCATGCATGGAAGTGCTAACAAATATATACATCAGATATCAATTTCATCTTCTATCACAACAAAAGAGCTTAATTTCTCCCCCAACCACGTACACTTATTTGTCTTTGTTGTTCCATGTATCTATCATGATGCATTCCCCCATAGAAGGAGAAACAAAACAGTAAGCTTGTCAGCAAAAAATGGCAGCCCTTTCCTTTCCCAAGTAAATATATATATCATGATGAACGGTATCTGAACACTGTGCACTGCCCTCTGCCCTCCAAGAACAGCTCATCTGCTCAGACATGGCTACAGTGGCACCATCGAGTGCTCAAATGTCACCTGCTACATACATACAATTGTTTAAAAACAAAAACTAGCTCGTCTCCAAGTCCAACAAAAACTAAGAACAAGCAGCAGCTCAGACTACTGGCCATGCCTGCAGTAGCAACATCTCTCTCTCTCTCTCTCATCTGCTTGCATCTGTTCAAGAGGAAGAGAGCACTCGGCCTACTGCAGCAGCTTTTGCACAAGCCATTCGATCTTGGCCTGCCCCCCATGCACGTGAACGCCCCCCCAAGTTGCCAGAGGCAGCAGCAGCAGCTTCAGAATTACCAGTCAGCAGGTGTTGGCCAGTGTGACTCTGGTCGGTCCTTCCTTCCTGCTCCATTGACGCAGCAACATATATGTGTAGAGTCAGTCAGTGTGCTGGTAATAATCCTAGCAGCAGTGATATGATATGATATGATCATGCATATATACAAATTAATGGGTTTAAACTTGAAGCCAAAATCTTATATGGATGAATATTGATGCATGGAAGCCATGTACGAGTGTTTGTACAGGGCTCCACACATCCTCCTCATCTACCTTGTGATCTCCTCATCATTAGGGTGCAGTGCTGCTTTCGAGTTTCTACTGTTCAAGGATTTGTTTGAAGATTTCGTGTCTATGTAGCCGTTTTCAAACAAAGCAAAGTTGCAAAAAAGAAAAAGCTACTCTACAAATTTGTATTATTACAAAAAATATTATAGTTAACAAACGATGTTAGATGTAACCGTAAGCAAACTCTCGTCATTCTAGAGTTTGATAGAAATATTTTTAAATTATATATATATATGTTAAATGAGTCATATTAGTATGCATACATAAACTACGATTGCATCTTGTATGCACATGTTCTGAACGTTTAGATTAGTATTATTTTTTATTTGATGGTCTAAAATATAAATAATTTGCATCGTTAAATTAAAATGATATCGATTCAAAAGTTCAGAATATGTGCATGTACACTTATATTTTTAATATTAAATCTTAACTAATATCAGATAGAAATATTTTTTTCATAATTAGTTAGACGTAAATATAAGTAAAGTGAGCAAGTGATTCTCTATTTTTGAATTGATTAGTAATTAAAGTTGAAATCATGTGAAAACTTATTGACATAATCAGAGATCGAAACCATGTGATTAAAAAAGAGTTAATTTCATTTTCACCCCTCAAATATAACCTATTTCCACTCTACTCCTTAAATTATAAAATTAACCACTTACCCTCGAATCAACTTTTCAATTAAAAAAGTTAATCCTAAATACTTAAAATTAATTTATTTTAATTATGCATTATTTTTTTACCGTTATTTAATTTTAACTTTTAAATTAGAAAGATAAATGGGATGATTTGATCTTTTTTAATTTATAAAACTAATAAATTTGAATTAGATAAGGGTAAAATATAAGCATATGATAAAATTTATGCATTTCTTGTGAAAGTACTGAAAAAAACTACATAAGTGAGTAATTTTAAAATTTAGGGGTAAAAGAAAAATAAGTTATAGTTGACGAGAGATAAATAAAGATAACGAATTCCTTACAAAGGATAAAATATAAATTAGAAAACTTACAATTTTTATCACTGATTAGAATGTGAATTAATGGGTGATAATAAATATATTATTTCATTTATTAAAAAAAATTGTGAAGTAAGTTATAAATCCTTTATTACTTTTGAGAATTGGAAGACAATTTGAGAGTGGGGATAACTTATCCTCGTTCTAATCCCCATTGGACGCGAGTTAATAATGGGAAGCGAACGCCATCTGAGGCGCGCAGTTCCGCAGCCAGACGCAGGTGTACCAGATGCTGCTGCCACTTTCGCAAATTTGTACGCATCTCGGGGGCATTTCGGTCATGGAAGGCTCGACGGCGGACCGCAGTAATTAAAGCCGGGGAAAGGGACATGAACAGGCCATTTTAATTTCTCAGCGAGCAGCTCCTTAAAAAACGAGAACGCCATTTTTATTTCTCTTCCCTTTGAGCCAAAAAAAAATCTTTTTTTTCCTCTTTCACGGTGGTTTCTTTCCATCTCTTTGCTTCAAAATTTTGTTCGTTTTCTGGTCCCTTTACGGCGTTGGCGATAAGGTTTGGAGCTTTTCTCCATTTGGAGCCGTCTGCGAAGCGGGCGGAGATCTCTCAGTTTGCGGAAAGCTCCAGTCTTGGCGCGCCACCACCGGATTCGGTGTGTTGGGCGCGTTCTCGAGGGTTTTGCTGCCTCAAATTTGCGCAAGATGGGATTTTGCGGGGAGAAACGAGGGAAAGCTTGGATTTTGATGGGTTTGGGGATGCGTTCTGGAGTTGGGAGCTCGAGTTTGATGGCTTTCGAGGCGTGAAGGCGAGTTGTTGGGGGGTCTCTCTCTTGTGCTTCGAAATTTCGGAAGGTCTTCTCCCCGGGGAGCGTTGAGGTTTCTGTTCGATTTGTCTGGGAGATTTGGTGCTTCGAATCACTTCTTTCGCTCTCTTGGCTGTTGGCGAACAGATTCCTGACTTTTTTTTTTGACGACGCTCTTCTGATGGTTCCAAAAACAGGGTCCTTTTCTAGGGTTTTTTGACCTGCTGGTTTGATTTGAAGGATCAAGGAGGACACATTGCTACTGTACAAGGTAAACGGATCCGCTTTTTCCTCATGTCGTTTCCCCGCAAAAGAAGTGACGGCATTCACAGCAACTGTGCGGTTGATGCCTTCCATTATTTCACAAGCTTTCATTTTGTCCTCCTATTTTGTTACTTTTAGTGAAAAGAGCAACTGCCGTTCAATTCAGGTTTTGCTTTATGTTCATAATTGGAGGGCATAAATAGGTAAATGTTAAATCTTGTTGCAGGTGAGATCTATGAGTGGGATAGTTTTTGGAGCTGGTTGAAGTAAATACATTTCATTTCATCTCGAGCAGGTCAAAAGAGTGTTTTAATGTGGTAGCTTCCAACGCTGATAACAACAGTTGATGTGGGTTCAGATGTTTGTTATCTGCATTAGCCTGTTTGACAGCTACTCTTGTTCATCCTCTATGGCGTTGCCCGAAGAAGTTGATTTTGCTCTTTGGCAGAGGGTCTGAACTAAAGGGAGAAGTATATACTTGAGAAAGTGCTTTATTGGTTCTTAGGCGAGAATGAGTTTGAGCCAGCAGCAGAAGCGCTCAAAGATTGATAAGAGTGCTGATGGAACTGAGAAGGTTGTCGTTGCTGTTAAGGCTTCAAAGGAAATACCAAAGGCAGCACTTGTTTGGGCTCTAACACATGTTGTTCAACCTGGTGGAAGTATAACACTTCTGGTTGTGGTTCCATCCCATAGTTCTGGTACCATTCTGACTTCCTCTTTTTATTTTGTTTCTACACTAGATATTTTCTTGGATTCTTTGCTTGATTCACCTAGCTGTTATGTGTTATATGGTTTCCAAGGAGCTTTTGCAATGAGTTTCTGCTTTATTCATGTAATTGTTGCTGGTTCTGTTAAAAGTTTGTGCTTGCTCGAATTTGGAAATTCATGATGTCTGTTCACTTTTTATTACGAATCTGCATTAAATGGAGGTTTTTTACTTGAATGCAACCTGATTTTGGGTTGAATTTAAACTAGTTATCCTTCCGTGAGCTGTTTGATATGGACTTGGGGAATGTGACGTTTTAGTAAGGGACCTAACTCCCCCGCGAATATTGAATTTGCAATGCCCCTTTTTGTATGTGTTCTTTTGAAATATATGCCACTTTCTTTGTTTTCACTGGATGGGTAATATTTATTGCATATCTGAAACATCAATTGCCTGTCGTAGTACAGATTGCCTTATGAAGATCTTGGAACCAGCAAGACACATAAATGAAAACTTTCTCTTGGAAATTACTGCAAGTTTAACATCACAATAACACCCAGTTTTTCTATACCCAAACTATGTTCATGCTCATGAACTGTGCTGTCTTTGGTTGCATTACATGGTTGTTCTAAACTACGTGTTTTTTCTTTTCCCTAGTTTATATCGAAATGCTGATGTGTTATTTTCTTTTTACCGAAAAAACGTTGATATATTATTTTCTTTGGTAACTGGAACATGGAACCTTCCATCTGTTCCAATAGCATAAAGTTGCTCATTGGTTTTGATGTCCACTATGGGCTTATGGATTCTATTCTTATTTATATTAATTTGATAATGGGTGTTTACTTCATTGATCCTTGGTATTCTTTCAGGTAGAAAGTTATGGGGTTTTCCAAGATTTGCTGGGGATTGTGCAAGTGGTCACAGAAGGTCACCATCGAGCAATACACTGGAGCAGAAGTCTGATATCACTGATTCATGTTCTCAAATGATGCTTCAACTTCATGATATATACGACTCAAATAAGGTTATTTGATCAGAGTATTGTTTGGTATTTATAGTTCACTCCTGATTCCCTACCACCATCTAATTCCCATGTTTCATTTAGATTAACATTAAGATAAGGGTTGTCTCTGGATCACCTTGCGGAGCAGTTGCTGCTGAATCTAAAAGAATTCAAGCAAACTGGGTTGTATTAGACAGGTAATCATTTGTTCACCTGTTATGTGCTTTTGACAAAAAAGAAATTTTCCAGTCTATGCTTCTGGCTGTCAAACTTGCCTTGAACAGTGACTTATATACATATTGTTCATTTTGTTGTATGCAAGGACGTATTTAGGGTGGTTGGATTCCTGTTTCATTTTTGTTTGAATTTTTTTTTATGATTTATGAAAACAGACAATTGAAGCATGAGGAGAAGCGTTGTATGGAAGAACTGCAGTGTAACATCGTGGCTATGAAGCGGTCTCAACCAAAAGTTCTTCGCTTGAATTTAGTAGGCTCTCCTGAAGCAGACACCCATATACCTCGTCACTTGCCTAGTGAATTAGACAAGGCCCTGGGGTGTGCTTCCAAGAATACAAAGGACCCTCTTCATTCTATTAGAGGGCCAACTGTTACACCTACTAGCAGCCCTGAATTGGAGGCTTCTTTTACCACTACTGAAGGTGGAGCATCTTCAGTGTCGAGCTCAGATCCTGGAACTTCTCCCTTTTTCATCTCTGAAAAAGTTGGCACTCTTAAGAAAGATGAACAGATCTGCACAAAAAATATTCGAAACTTGGATGTAACTAGCTCAGATTCTGATAATGAGAGTCTGAGTCCTACAAAGTCAAACTTCCAGCCATGGATGGCTGAGATTCTTGGTTGTGCTCGTTCATCTTCAAAAGAACTCGAGGAAATATCACAAAGACTTGATGCTGAAATGCGCATTTCTAAAGCCAAAGCAATGCTGGAGAAATATTCAAAACTTGATAGGGAAGCTGGAGTTGGTTCTATCAGTTACAGATCAGACTTGAACTTCAGTGGAAATGTTAGAGAAGCAATTTCTCTATCGCAAAATGCACCACCTGGACCTCCTCCTTTATGTTCAATATGTCAACATAAAGCACCTGTGTTTGGTAAACCACCAAGATGGTTCAGTTATGCTGAACTTGAACTAGCCACTGGTGGATTTTCCCAAGCGAACTTTTTGGCTGAAGGTGGCTTTGGGTCAGTACACAGAGGCGTCTTACCTGATGGTCAGACAATTGCTGTCAAGCAACACAAACTAGCTAGCTCTCAAGGTGATCAAGAATTCTGCTCAGAGGTTGAAGTTTTAAGTTGTGCACAGCATCGGAATGTTGTCATGCTAATTGGATTCTGCATTGAGGATAGTAGAAGGTTGCTTGTTTATGAGTACATATGCAACGGGTCACTCGATGCCCATTTATATGGTAAGTCCTTTAGTCATGTATAGAATTCATTCATTTGATGAGAAAACTTTCTTGGGGTTAACTATGCCGATACTAGCTTTACATAACTATGTATCTCAGTGGTCCAATATCTGCACTGAAATATCATGTTTTATATGTTTCCGAGAACAGTTTAGCCTGCTTGAAATTTTAGGTTCTGGTAAAAAAAATTGTCTTATTAAATAGCAAATGACATTGCAGATAAAGAAATACAGGGTACTGCTTTTAAAGTGGAAGTTGTGGTACATTACTTATGAGTTTCCGTCCTGTCTTAGTTTATGATTGTTACATTAAGAAAATATTTGTTCATATTCTATTCAAAAGGAAAGAATAATCCACCTATGTAATCCACCAATATTTACATTTGGTTTTGTAATTCATAAGTATATTATTATTATTGTTAGTGATACAAGGATAATACATAAATAAACATCAAGTCATACAGGGTACATTGGATTAGATGCCTGAAAATGATGATGTATATTTATTAAGATGTATATGTGAGATGTAATGCATCCTCCATGTGACTCTTTGTGTTCTTTAGGTCGTAATCGGGATCGGGAAACACTGGAATGGCCTGCTAGACAAAAGATTGCTGTGGGAGCTGCTAGGGGCTTGAGATACCTTCACGAAGAGTGCAGAGTTGGTTGCATTATCCACCGGGATATGAGACCAAACAATATACTTCTTACTCATGATTTTGAACCACTGGTATGACTTATCACCTTTTGGGGAAATAATCAAATTGCATAGGAACACTAATAAGTGAATATCATTTTCTTGGAGTTGATGTGATGTTCTCCTGTTTCATGTGCCCGCCAGCCCTTCATCTATAGTTGTCATATGTTAGCTTCCTCTCCCACATCATCTGCATAATGGAAAAGTCATTCATATATCATTATTATGCATGAGCGCATTAGTTGCTATATGTTATACTTCCATTAAACAGTTGCACTTGCGCTTGTTTTTTTTTTTGTTTCTGATCTTCAGTGTAAAAGAACCTCTTTTTCTTATTTTAGGCCAATTATTTTTATGTTCAATTTATTTTTGGTGACTTCTTAGAGTCTTTGCTTAATTGCTTTTTTGTGCAGTTGTTATCTCTAGCATGTGTTTTAGTGCCTTTTGGTGTTTCTGTTAAAGCAAGAAAAACTAGGGAATGTTCTTTTGTTTGTTGGAAATGTCTGGTCTCCATTTTCTTTATCATTTTTTTCTTCAGAAACAACCCTTTGTTTTTGTTGGATGCAAACATCAGATGGGGATTCTCATGCCATTCTTTTATACTTGGAATATGTCTGGTCATTTGTCCACTAAATAAAACCTGTTGTGTTTCCATCAAGGAACTTATGATGTAGTTATATTTTCCTAAAGAAGGATCCTCTTGTGCGTTGGACTGTAATATAACCTGTTGTTTTTCGTTATGGTATAAAGGTTGGAGATTTTGGCTTAGCGAGGTGGCAACCTGACGGTGATCTTGGTGTGGAAACTAGAGTAATTGGCACATTCGGGTAACACTAAGATTAAGTACATACTTCGTTCTTCTTCATTAAAGACAATGTTGATTGAATTTTTGTTTACTGAAGGTACCTAGCTCCGGAGTATGCCCAGAGTGGTCAAATCACTGAGAAAGCTGATGTATATTCTTTCGGGGTGGTACTGGTGGAGCTCGTTACTGGACGAAAAGCGATTGATATAAACCGACCAAAGGGACAGCAGTGCCTAACCGAATGGGTGAGTTACCTATTTCACTGTCAGAGAAATCATTCCATTTTCATTTGCCCAGTTGATTATGAAGAAATAATTTTGTTCCTCAATTTTGCTTTTGGATTACACAATTTTCTAGTTTTAGGCAATCTCAAACAACTCATTTGTCTTTCTTGGCAAATGTCATATCATTATGACCAAATTCAGCCTGTTAACACTGCATCTTTCCGACCAGGCACGCCCACTACTGGAAGAATATGCAGTTGATGAACTCATTGATCCACGTCTGGGAAGTCGATATTCTGAACATGAAGTCTACTGCATGCTGCACGCAGCATTGTTATGCATCAGGCGCGATCCTCATGCCAGACCACGGATGTCCCAGGTATGTGGTTGTGGAAACATATTCCACAGGGGCAAACATCTCTAATGATCATAATGTAACACTTGAAAATTCTACTGACAGGTTCTGAGGATTTTGGAAGGCGATACACTCTTGGATTCGAGTTTCGGTTCAACACCGGGCCGTGAAAAAGCCAACCAGAGTGGACGGATATGGACAGATCAGCAGCGGCACCAACAATACAGGACTTCTGTCCTGCAGGAAGCTCCTGATATGGGCGCGAAGCATTCATACGAAGCTCTAAGAGCTGCTTGGGGGCGAGAGGAGATCATAACACGTAGGAGTTGATCGTTAAAAGTTACATGCTGCTGTGTATTCTTCTAGCATCATCTTTTTCCTATATCTTCATTTTGATGCAGTCTTTGTCAGTTGGTTGCTATATATAGATAGGCTGCCAATTGTACAGTTGAAAGCTTTATTAGGTTGGTCAATTTCTGCAAGTGATAGTCCTTATGGCCCCTTTTGTATCAACTCAGTTCTAACAAGATGATATGCCATATAAAAAGCCTTATTATTGTCAAAATGTTGATTCCAACTCTTATATACTCTTCCACAAGTAAATCCAGTTTACTACTGTTCACCAGGTGCTCACTTTTTGT
Source organism: Pontederia paniculata (assembly GCA_001647135.1). Taxonomy (NCBI): domain Eukaryota; kingdom Viridiplantae; phylum Streptophyta; class Magnoliopsida; order Commelinales; family Pontederiaceae; genus Pontederia; species Pontederia paniculata. The sequence continues at coordinate 217,771 of LTAE01000025.1, forward strand.
TACCCAAAAAGTGTAGATTACATTTATGTTCCCTTTGTGTGTTTGGTGTTAAAAAAATGGTCAATAAGAAAAGCACAAATTTGCTGAAATGATTGAAATAGGAACTGTGGAAATTTTCTTTCTTCCAAAACAGAATATTCAAACACAAACGGTTAAAAACCGCGTATTTTTCAAATTTTATCCGTTGCTATGCACAAAAATAAAAAATTTCTAAAGAAAATTCATAGAACATTATAACACTAATTAAGTTTTCTCAATTCAATTCTCCAATTTCGTTTAGTAATAAAAGTAGTTTTTATTTTTGAAACTTTTGTACACATTTATCCTTTCAAATAGTCGTAGCCAATTTCTTAATTGCTTATAACAATGATATCTGGTCTCTCCTTTTGCGATATCAAGATTAACTAATAAAATAATATTACAAAAAAATTGAGAGTACTTTATCTCCTTTCAACAAAGTTAAAAGTAAGATCCGATGGTTATACATTTGAAAAGAATAAGAACTGTTACAAGTAAAAAGAGTTTTGATGAATATATTGTAAAGTTAAGAGATCAATTTATTATAAATTAAAATTAGAAAACAAAAATGAGATTTGAATAAAACTAAAACATCATTTAAAAAAAATACTCAACGTCGCAATTGAAAATTTACCCAATTTTTCTCAAGTAGATTTCATATTGTCTAATTTTTAAGCTTATAATTGATAAATGAAAATCTGGTAAAAATAGTCAACTATAAATTTTTAGCAAAGTTTCCCATGAGAAACATTTTCCCTCTATTATATGAATTTAAATAATTTATACTTTTAACGTTATCTCCAATACAAAATTAAATATAATTTTCTCCGTGAAACAAAAAACAATCTAGGCTCAAGAAAACCTAAGACATTTCTTAACACAGAGAAGTTCAAACCTAATTCATAACAAAATTTGATGGAAATTGAAAGCGTAGTCCAGCGACAAAGGGGGATATATAAGCAGTCTTGTTGGCAGCAATCCATGATAAAATATACATGGTTAATCCATGAGACAGAAATTTCATTATTGTACTCTCAACAACTGATAAATTACGAAAAGGAAACTGATGACACAGAAGAAAGAAAGACTGGGACATGCTCATAACACTTGCTCTCACTTGGCGCCAAGGGTGGGAAATTCTTGAGAATCCCCAATTGCAGGGGCTGCAGCTGCATAACTTGAACCAGCATTACCGAATCCACCTCTGAAGGATCCCCGCTCACCTCGTCCCCTGCCACGGCCACGACCGCCAGGATTGTAATATCTCTCCCCCTCAGCTGGCTTTAAAAACTCAGTAATAGGGACAGCCTACAACAGAAGTCCTGACTCAAGTTATAAACGATTACAAAGAAAGGTGCAAGATAAATGCCGCACAATAAAAGATGATACCTTTCTGTTCTTTTCATCTCGATCAGCCTGTTTCTTCTTTTCGCTCTCCTTATCAGAACCCTAGGGAAAATATGTTTAATAAAGGACTATTTATTGTCTTAAAAGTTTAATAAATAGATGCCACCTTCACAGAAAATAAACAAACTTACCAACTTAACAAAAACAGGATCAATTTCTTTCTTTGCCGAGAGTTGCTGCATGGACTGCAAGTCCTTATCAACTTCAACCTTTCTCTCTTCAGCCTTCAAAGCAAGTAGGGCCTTCCGTTTCTCCTCCCTTATTTTCTCATACTCCTCCAAAGTCATTTCCTATAGAAGCAGGACAAAATACATTAAGTATACTAATTACCTTCTTAGAAATGATAGATAAAATTGTTAAGTTAGAAAGACTCGGTTGAAGCTAATGAGCCAAGACAAAGGTCACATCAGACAAAAGCAAAGGTCCAAATACAATACAAAAAACAAAAACTAGTTTCAAGTTACAACAAGAAAATCTAATGGCTCTCAAGAGAAAAAAAAACACTAAATATTGCGAAAAGAAATAGAAAACAAAATGAGTTGCAGAAATATGCCATCATCATGTAAAAACATTAACATCTAGGAATTAAGGCATTAAGGCTAGGTTGCAAACAAATTTGATACTACAGTTATTTGTTTAAAGGATACTATAGTTGTTTTAAACTTTAGAATACTTGAAAGCATATGATAAATTCCATGATCAGGATTATGTTGTCAAGATCTTGATCTTTTACGATCTATCTTACGATATTGTCACATTTAATACTCTATCAATTCTATAACCTAGTTCATAGGATTTTACAATCCTTGTAAGATCTTTTCACAAAACCTCTAGATTTTTATCCGATCGTTGATCTTGCAATCTCCTTAAGATTCTGAGTAAATTTTCGATCTTAACAACCTATTCGGGAAGACTGAATAATAAAAAAAAGTTACACCACTAGACCATCCATATAGGAACAGCCAAAAGTAGCAGATAATGAATTTGACAAAATGCTCACAACAAAAGCAACATTACATATATGGCAGTTTCCTGTATGAACATGACTAGAAAGCATGCCAAAACCTTGATTCTGCCATGAGTAGCTTTGGGCTGGGTGAAATGGAGTCCTTGCATATAGTCTTTTAAATAAAAGCATGCAAAATCCTTGGATCAACCCTTGACAAATAGTAAACATGGCAGTTTCCTGAATGACCATTAGTAGAAAGCATGTCAAGACTTTGATTTTGACATGAGCGAAACGACGTTCTGTCATATAGTCTTTAAAAGTATGCAAGACACTTGGATTAGCCTTGAAAAAAATATTCTTTTACTACCGATTACTAGAACCACCAAAATCCAATATCTAAATAGGAGTCACAGAGGAAGGACACCATAAATACGATGGCCAAAGGTTCATCTGATCTGCATCAGTAATATTAATTGATCATAGCCTGGATGATCAAGACATTGGAAAGACTGTATGTGCATCTCGCAACAGAGCTGAAATGAACAACCTCTCAAAGGCAAGTCGGAAAAAATGCTGCCAAATGAATATTAGTTTAAATTATTAAATGCACAGCGCATGCAAACCTAAGCTACTATCCAATGAAGAATTAGCCATCTCAGATCTTACCAACAAAAAGTCCTCTTAACATTTATGTCAGTTTATTTTTCTTTATTTATTAAGAATAAATGTAATACTTCAACATTCAATAGAAATAGTTGTATCATATATGTGAACCTTAGAGTTAAAAATTCACAAGAAATCACCTACATTATTTTATTAGATATTATCCAGGAACTCCGCATGACATTTTTGATCCAGTTTAACGGATTCAGAAAATATTTTTGGATTATTAAAAAGGTGCCAGGATGAACCAGAGAATGGGTGAGGATACATCAGCATACTAGACCACAAGATCAAAGTAGAAGTAACACAAACAAAAACATGCATGAAAAGTTTAAAAAAAAAACTTATACAAGCTACAAATTAACTTTTAGCTTAAGATTAAGATCAGATGAAATAAGGACATATTTCATGAGATCAGAATACTAGACCACAAGATGCACATAAGTAAGAATTGGCTATCATACATAAGTACAAAAGTAATTGTCTTCATCAAGGATAATGTTGCATGAAGACTCATGCATGAAGCACTCGAAAGAAAACCATCAACCCAAAGAAGAAAGTCATTAACAACTTTTCTTTTACAGGGAAAATGTAAAAAACAATATCTATACTAAATGCTTACAAGTCATTATATCTCAATAGCTTTCAGTGGCCAACAGCACATCATACTACTTAAAAAGCCATTATATGAGTGTTGAACAAAATAAAAAACAATTACTTAAACTCCCAAGAACACTGTCTTGTTTAGTAATCTAAAATGCCTAGAAGTTTAATAATGTTGCTGAAAAGTAAATCACAGACTTAGGAATGAATATACATTACATATCAGTCTACTAAGACAGTTCAGTAAATCTACAAATTGTTGATTTGATAAAACACAGAATAAAACAAGAACAATATAGATGAGAAGAAAGTAAACTGATCCTAATTACTCCCAGTATCAAAATATCAGTAAATATAATGTAAAAAACTTCGTGATTATTTATAAAACATTGAAGAATATGATGGAACACAGACAGAGAACCATCCTAAAAGTAATAACATAAGAAATTATCTTTACAACATTACGGAAGACATCGTGAAAAACAAACTTAAATATGCAGAACTGTTTGAAAGAAAATGTGTTTCGGAATGAGTTAGAACATTCAATTATGGAAAGTCATAAATGATGCAATAAACACCTTATCCTCTTCCTTTTCTGCTTCGTTTGATGCAGCTTCCTTATTATCCTTAGTTGCCTCCGATGGTGGCAACTCTTCCTGATCAGCTTGCTTTTCAGTTACAACAGCCTTGTCATCAGCATTCAAAGCTTCTTCTTTCTCTCTGTCCGAGAGTGCAGGAAGAGATAAGAATAGAAGAAGATAAAAGATATCTATTTTGGAGAAAGAAAATCTATTTTTTTTTTGAGAAAAGGAACTTTAGAAAAAAATTAACAAAGAAAATTTACTAACTGAGCAATAGCTTCATCAACAGCACTTCCCCAGTTTCCACGGCCTGAACCTTCCCTCTTCATCTCATAACCACGGCCTGTGCCACTGCGCCTTTCATACATCCTCCGTTGGGGGCGTTCAGCATCACCTCCACCTTCCTCATTCCCATAGCCACCCCGCCCACCATATCCACCACGTCTTCCACCAGCGTATGGCTGACGCTGGGGCCGTTCCCTGTCCTGAAACCTACCAGCATTACCCTCTTCACCTCCTCCAGCACCAGCCGCGCTGCTTCCAGAAAATCCATCAACGTTACCGTTTCCATAATCACGATTGGGGGCAAAGCCACCTCTTCCGCCTCTACCACGTCCAGGTCCACCTCGCCCAGCACCTCCACGGGCAGGGGCAGCATTACTCCTGGGTTCTCTCGCTTCTCGCACTAAAATGTCCAATAAATTAGGATCACATAATAAGAATAACCATGAAAAGAGAATACTTAAGCAATCACGGTGCTGATGCCAGCAAACTAAAAGAAATCATCCAACTTTAGCAAAGAAAGATGCGACGCCACTCTTCAGCAGCAACAAACCAAAGGTCCAATCTTTCGTTCGAGTTAAGAATAAAGACGACTCCTTTCATCACCTAACTAATGAAAAAAAAAAAGAGGAACTGAGATCGAATTCGACTCTTACTAACCAGCTTGCGCAGGTGGAAGCGGTTTGGATGGGAGCTTCACGGTGGCCTGAGATGCGGCGACAGCGGCGGGAGCGGGCTTCTTAGCGACGACCTTCTGCTGCTGAGCGGCGATGAGCACGGAGGGGTCGTCGTTGTCGTTGTCGCCGAGGATGTCGAAGGGGTTCAAGGTAGTCATTGCGAACGATTCGAGAGCCGGTGCGGTAAGTCGTGGACGGCGTCCGGGGTAAGAACTAAGCGCTCCGGGATCCAATCTCCATTGTCGGAACTGTAGAATCGGGGCGAGAAGGCAATCTAGGGTTTTGGGTAGCGCAGCAAAGGAGACGACGACGAGGAGAAAGAACAGAGGATAAAACCCTAGCCGCACTCTTTTATCGCCTCTCGCGATCTCATCCCTTTGCCTTCGACCACGAGCGGAATTAATTAATGTTCTATAAAGTTGAAAGACGAAACAACCCTCCGATTTATGTGGTAATTAACGTGGGTGCCGCTTTGGTCGATGACGGTAAGCATGGGTGGTTTTGGCAAACGGCGAATATTTCGGTGTTCTTTGTCATCGCGTTTCGGAAGGGCATGGAGGGATCTCGACCGCTAATCTTTTAATCGTGGGGTCGACGCGATTTCGAAACCCTGAGATCGAACGGCTGGCGTGGCGTGGTTCATCACTTGCACGGCGTTGATGGGCTTTGAAGTGGATGTTTTTTACGGGTCTTATCTGCGGGACGGCGGCCCATGAATAAAAATAGGTAAAATATGTGCGTAGCACTTACAAATAAGATTATCAAGATCTCGATCTTTTATACTATGTCTTACGATCTTCTTATATTTAATTATTTATCGATTTTATGATCTAATTCATATTTTTTTATGATCTACATAAGATCTTTCACAAAATTAAATGATTCTTGTCCGATCATCGATCTTGTAACTCTCCTTTAATTCTAAATAAGTTCTAATCTTGACAACCATCCTTATAAACACTTCAACTCATATTTATATAAAATAAAATTAATGTGGATATTTGCTTTGTAGAAAACTTTGAGAGAAATTAAGTTGCTATAATTTACGATACTATACATTTTTTGCCCTCTTATTTCAGAGACAAAATGTGTGTGCAATATTTTATAATATATGATACTCACTTATGCTCGTATGATATATAAATATAATAGTGTGGATTTATGTTCATAGACCCATACTAGCAAGTCGACATATGAATTGTGCTAATTTTTAGTGTTGCACGCTTTTTGCCCTTTCGGACAAATTTATAAGACTATGAAAGATCTCAAATTTTGATATCAAAATTTCTTTTAACAGAAGTTGGAGTTGAGTGGTAATAAGTTTTTTTATTTAAGAATATATCAAATTCGAATTCTCTATATGCAGATTTTTTTGTCGGAAGCTTCACCCATCATACTCAAGTCTTCAATATAGAAACGACACAAATTGATCGAGGTTAGTAGTTATTCGAGTCACCAAAAAAAATCTCTCATAAGAAAGTTCAACTTATTAATAAGTTGGATTACGAGCATATATCTGCGGTGCTAACCCGCATTTTGGGACAATATATTTGTACCTTTTAGTTTAATAACTATAAAAACGAAAAGTATAAATCATAATTGTTAGCTATGTGTAAATATATGGTACTAAATAAAACGAAAGGCAGATAACACAAGTTTTATGATTAAATTATTATGATATTTATGCATCTCAAAGTGGATTGTAAATTTTTAGTTAGGGATTTTTACACAATTATGAATTAAATGTAAGAATCGCTGAATTAATAATTTAAATAAAAGAATCTCATAACAATCATTTAATTTTTTTATCATAATAAAAATTAAAAAGTATTTATTTGACCAGTAAAATAAACTAAACTATCGAAATTATTGATGAAAAAATAACAATAGGATGCTGATGGAGTGATCTACCCATTTGACCATTTTTTTCTCGTAGCAAATGTAATTTTGTTAAAATTGAAGTGTTTTAAACCAAGTTTGGTTGGCACCAGGGGTGTATCCCGAGTTGAGAGACCGAGAGCTAGTAGTCGCGAGTTCGAGCTCCGGAGTCATCAATTTGGTCAGAGGAATATCGTTATGCTCTTTGTCTCGACTCCGGATGAGTCAGATGCTAGTAGCCCTGAACATCGGGGCCCGAGCGGATATAAAAAAGAATTGATATGTTTAATACTCCAAAGTCTCTCATTTTTCTCCATGACAAAAAGAACTTCAATTTAAAAGCCTTTGCTTTTGGCATATTTGAAATCATTCAGTTGTTTTGTACCTTAAACTATGACATCAATATCCAAAAAATTAAATGTCGCAATCACTCTTCCAAAAAAAAGTTATATAAATTATAAGTCATGACTCATGATTAGTGGAAAGACAAAGAACTTTTCAAAGTGCTGGTGTTCGGTAGTTCTCATTGTTATATTGATAGCAACATAATAATGAATCCTGTATTATGTTCAGATATGAATTGCCGGCTCAAGTCATATCATAAAATTAAAAATGTCCATCGAGGTCACATAATTGCAAGTGATGTGAGTCACATCAAGAAAGCATTAGTCATCAACTTGGACTGCACCAATTATTCTGCATAATTGATGCTCATTTTCCCCGGTCAATATAGGTCATTAGTCTATTATTATACACAAATATATATTGAATAAGAAATTTTTTCATGGATTAAATTTGTACTTATATAGTATGATCTTAATATCTACTAAACATTGAAGTTAATTAAAGAAGACAACAATTGATTAAGGTCTTATTTGAATTAAGGTATTAGAGGGAATAAGATAAAAGATGAGTGAGTGATGTTAGTTTGGGATAAAAAAATTATAAAAGTCATATGGAGTTTGGAGGAGTGAGTCACACTTTCACATCTTAAATATTTCGTTCCATCAAATTGTAATTAGGGGAATGAAATTTTTTACACAAAACTATCACTTTAATAACTTTCTAAAATTATATCATAATTCATTTAAAATAATATTCTTTCTTATATTATTTTGATTTATAATAGAAAAATATTTGACTTTAGTTCATTTGTTGGTTTAACTTTTTTTCTATCTTATTTTATAATTATTTAATATTTACATTTATTTAACTTTTATTCGTTCACATTTATTTTTTCTCGGACTAATTTTTTTTGTCAAGAGGGGTGGGTGAATTTGTATATTAAAAACTTTTGTTCTTCTTAACTTA